>CAJPVJ010002870.1:0-12071 GCA_905397405.1 Oppiella nova
CCTTGGCTGACCCCCCTCCCCCCATCCAGTGCGTACGTACTTATTGAATGATCCCCATAATACTCTTATATCTTAAAGGATTATGAAATGACATTATATTAAACACTAAATCAATAATCCGTTAATCTATTGATCATTGAAATCAATACAAAAACATATATTAATAAATATGATTAAAAATTTGAACCGAATTCTTACAGTTAATATAGAAATAACATATATAAATATTTTGTAATAAATTTTATAATTACCTGTATTTGTTTGATTTGTGGACTTTTAATAACTTTATTAATTGTATTCATTTTTTGCAAATTTCAATTCAAACGTAAAATTATTAAATTGAAATCCGTTTCACACAAAATGTGTTGAAATATGAAATCCTTCCTTTGAATTAGTTTATGAATACATGTATTATTAAAACCATATTTACTGTCATAAAAATACTAAATTTTATTAAACAGATTATTTGAATGATTATATAATACACTGTTGATAATTACTTGACATAAAAAACATTTAAAATCTTATCATTTGTTTCGAAAATGTTTGCATTTATTTTGTTATGTTTAAAATATAAGTAATACCAGTAATGTAATATACACTCAAAAATATAATTAAAATTAAAAAAACGGTTAAAATATCAAAGGTTTTCAATATGACAGACTTTAGGTATTTTTAATAATTATTTACAAAAAGGCCTTGAGTACCTTTTTGAAGTTAACACCTCGTTCTAGCTTTATTTACAATTTTATAACATTTTAGTTATAATATTTACATTTACATAAGTCTGTTTTAGCATTATTTTGTAAATTCAATTTTATATGTTAATTAAAACATTCTATATGTTTATTAATAGTAAGTTATATTATATTAAATAATTATTAAAACTAATTTATTGCAGAAACATATTTAATAAAGTATTTTTACTAAGCAACTCTTATACAGTAAAATCTTAATAAAAGTTAAATATTGTATACACTGTATACTATACAGTGTATACAGTACTATACAGATATTAAAATCGAAATGAATTTATATGGGAAACTTTTGACATTACAGAAATAAAAATGATATCACAAATTATGTGAGCTAGCAAAATAATAATTAACAATATACTTATTTAATAAAGTACAGTATTAATAAATGTGTCTCACTAAAAAGTTAATAATTATTCGGCAATCAATTGATTTTGACGAATTTAAAAGTATTAAATGGTTTTCAAATACAAATTAATCTTTTTATTTATTTATTAGTTCTAATAATCCAGTACAATTTGGGTCCATATAATTAGGGTGCAAGTATAATAAGGGTGAAATAATTTTAATATGTTAATTGGTCCAACTGATCAGTTTATACTGAATTAGTGTTTTATAATGATATAAATAAACTTTATTCAATAATCTGTGTGTATTCCACACTTGGTTATACCTTGCACAAAATAGCCTTCAAGACATATCTGGATTTCTACATTCAAAATGATTTAATCAGTGAATTGAAGGATGAATTATAGCATATTTTGCCAAAAACTTAATTTAAAAATAACGACAAAATTATGTGATCAATGGTTTATGTATTGAATTGATTGGAATCGCAAATCATTGGTTTGAGTCGTGATATCGTTATTTTAACGGTTAATACATGTTATCTATTTTGTTCAGAAATCAATTGATTAGTGCATTATAAGTACAAATGTATGACTTTTTGACGTATTTATAATTTGAAAACTTTATAAAACTTTTAGTTTGAACTATTAGATTATTATATTGTAAGAGTTTTGTGAAAAAAGGTGATCAACAATATGGTGAAGGCCTGGTATATCAATGATGAGGAATTGGTCACCGATGAAAGAGCTAAGAGAAGTGAACGCCATCTCAATCCTCCACAATATCTCAGTTTAGATGACTTGAGACATAGAACTGGTGTTAAATATGAACAGGTATACTATATATCAATTTAATTCATATTATAATATTAATAAATTAATTAAATCACTAATAATTTCGAGATAAATTAGATGAAAAATTACAAATTTATTTTAATTGTACTGAACTTCAGGTTAGTGTTGATAACTACGAAACGGAGGACAGTTTGCAAGAGATCTGCACTCACAAGGGATACTCGTATTCAGATGTGCTGGACATACATCCCCAGCGACTGGAAAACTATAGCCAGAAGTTAGAAGCCTTCTATACAGAGCACATGCATCCCGACGAAGAGGTACGGCTGGTGCTGAAAGGGTCGGCATATTTTGATCTCAGAGATGTGGACAACAATTGGATACGTATTGGGGTGGAGAAGGGAGATATGTTGATATTGCCCGGGGGCAGTTATCATAGATTCACATTGGATTTAAATGGATACATAAAGCTGTTCCGACTGTTTGGCTCCAAACCCGACTGGTCCTCATTCAATAGGCCGGCCGATAGCCATCCCGCCCGCATCGCATACGTCGAGAAGGCTATTATGGGTTTTTAAGAGCATAACTGTCCACTTGTTTAGTGGTTACTAATTATGAGCTTGGTTTTGGTTTCCAAGAATTTTTTGGCTAAATATTTAGATTAATTTTAATAAATATTTTCAGATAATAAAATAAATTATAACTAATGATTGCATATTCTTTAGTCAAATATATATAATTTTATTACAAATTAGATGATCCGGTTCTATAAAAATAGATATTATTATTATATGTTTTTTAAAATGTCATTTTATGTCGGTTATTAACCAAAAATATACCAAATAAAACAAATAATATTTAAATAAACATGTCAAGTTTATTTTTTAAAATAAAGTTATTTGTGGCAAATTGCTAAAATTACTATTGGGTAAAAAGTTGAAAACTTTTCAAAATGATACAGTGCATATTATCCGAATATTAACTTGAGATTTATATGTTTGTCGTTAACTTATACAGAAACCTTTATGTCAATTTGACAAATGTTTACTCAAACATTTAAATGACATTTATTAATTTCAAATAAATTATTTTAAAAATTATATTTTGTTTAGAATTTCTACAGTAGTTTCATGTATTCATATAATATAATAATAATACATTTGTCCGATAGATAACACAGTAAGCAATGAAATCATTAACTTTTTTTGCAGTGGTTGTGAACATAAAATCAATTTATTATATGAAGTATCGATTGCAGTAAATTGTAATTTAATTTTTAGTTATTTAATAAAAAATATTTCACATTTTTAATACATTTACTATTCAAAGTTTGTGCATAAACTAATTTTTATATTAATTATTTCTTATATTCATTAATCATTTACTATTACTAGTAATTAGCAAGACACTTAACTATTATACAAAATTACGAAATACTTCTTTAAGTATATAACTATATTTTGGTTTGTTTTTGTATTATGTAATATTATTCAGGATAAATGCCAAAAAGTCTAGTAAAAATGTGAACTGTATCCAATTTATACTATCGAGAATATGTTTGTATCATTATCATAGCTCTAGAAATATTTTTTATAGTCTATTTAAATTACCCTGCCACTGAACTTATTAATCTACCAAATTAACTGTGACATGCAACCATATATATTTAATTTTAAATTCAAAACTTTAGGGATAACAGTAAAAACATTATTTTTAGTATGTTTTGATTGGAACCAAAAATAAAAGTGAAATCTTGTGACTACTAGTGTTAATATATACGTGACATGCGGTACACAGAATACACAGAATATAGAGACGATTGTATTATTTTCACAAATTTTGTGTTTGAGTTTCAAAGTTGTTCACTCAAAATGAAAACTATAAATAGACTCAATAGACGCAATGAAAAGTTTAGGAAAAAATGTTCAGTTTTGGTTAGTTTTAGAGTATATTTATTTCCAATTCAAGAAACTAATGGTGTATTTATAAACACGAAACACACGAATCAGAGGAATGGGAGGGAAGTTAGTGTTATAGTAATCACGAGTTAAGTGTTTGGCAAAAAAATCGGGAAAAAGGGGTATAGTATATGTGATTATAATCAGTTAAATTTATATGTAAGTGACTTTAACTCTAACTTTAAGTGAATTTATTTTGTAAAATAACTAAATAGTGCACAAAAACCCCACTAAAATTAGCTGATATTTAAATTGTGCAACATTATTTGTACTCAATCAAGTACTTCATAAAGTTTGTACATCATATTTGTTGAATAAATTTATCATCTCTGTTATATAAAATTGCAAATATTTACCGGTATGTATAGTATTTGTAAATATCTAACTTATTGTCCACAAATTGTATAGAATTGTGCATTTTTTGTATGGTTAGCAACAGACAGCCAATGCAATTAACCATTTGCTTATCAGTCTATTTAATACCAGTGATAAGAGTATTTGTAAAGTTTGTTATACTCTCTTATATGAGCTCTCTCTCTCTCTCTCTCTCTCTCTCTCTCTCTCTCCCTCCCTCTCGTAATGTGGAAAACTTTGTTTAGAATTATTTTAATCAATTAGATTGCCCTATGTGATATATCGGTTTGTGTAGTCCGTGAAAAGTACATGTAAATGTTCATACCGTAGTTTAGGCACATTTAATCAGTAATTTTGAACAAAAACTAATTTTATACTTAACTTCATTTACTTTATAATAATAACAATGATTACAGAACTTATAATTTCTTAACCAATAACTTCTTATACCCAATTTATGTATTGTATATTAAATAGCTAATATTGTGCATTGTCAAGTAATTTACTTAAAGATTTTATAACAGAGTGTATTCGTGTAACACCATTAGGACTTATTATTCACAAGGTAAATTAACATGCTCTAATTTTGGTGCTAGAGTTCTTAACTTTAGTGCATTGTGCATTGCACAATATGCAAACTAAAAGCAAACTTAGTGCTTTTAGACTAAAGTTAGTTTTAAATATTATAATTTATAATCTAAATACAGTATATATAAGAATTGATTTTTTATAAACAATCTTAGCCAACCTTACAAATATACACATAAAAAGTGCAGTCAGAAATTTACCACTTACCAATTGGAAAAAGGTTGGTTAACACTGTTTTAAAACTATTTAATATTAAATCTAATATTTGCCACATTATGAATGACAATTCTTATCTAATATCTGTGTAATAACTTTTTAATTGGCTTTAATTTAATTTTGAACTCATAGGCCTTATCAATAAAAAGTGTAATTCATTTTTTGCTGCTTTTTGCATTGATTATTTTAGTAAACAACACATGTATTACATATAATTTTGAATTTTCAAAAGTTCTGCTTTACTTCATAAGTTTTATAAAAATTATTTGTTTTTATAATTTAAGATATTAAATGTCTTATTTTGAACAAAATTCATATGAAATAAGCAGTTGTTTGTGTTTTCTGTATATAATACAAACAATGATTATTAATAATCACTTCAGAAATAGTAATAACAAGATACAACTATAATTAATTAACGATAGAAATCTTAAGTGCAAAATAAGTGCATTTTTAAGTATTCACTAATTAACAATGGTTTGTATCATAAATCAGTGGGATATTCAAGTTAGTCCACTAGGGAGGGGTGAGTGAGCCTTCACATTTTAATAATAAAATTGCTAAATTTTCTTATAAATAATGCACTTCTATAATAAATTACAAATTACTCAGGATAATTCAGTAAAAATATTTCAGTTAAAACTGGTGTCAAAATTAATGCAATTAATTTATTATGCATTTATTGTGAGTAATACCCTGATGCTCCCTATATTTAAATGTATTATTTTATAATTAGGTAATGTAAAAAAATTATAAGTATTCATTTCCATGAGTCGAGTAAATGTTTAAATGTTGCAAATTTAGAAAAATATTATTAAATTCATTTTAAGTGTATATAAAAAAGCATTTTTTCATTGAAATATTCGCTAGACTTCAAGGCTATCTAATACTTTATTCCTACAAAACATTTAATTGATTGTTATTTCCTAACAAACAATTAGAGAGAAAACACATGATGTTTGTGTTTATAGTATAATATTCATAATATAAGTTAATTATTTGCACAGATATTATTAAATCACTATTAAAATTGCTATGTATTGGTCCGATTTAGACATCAATGAGACAACTGTTTAAATAGTGTTTTTAATTATGNCGATTTTTTTGCCAAACACTTAACTCGTGATTACTATAACACTAACTTCCCTCCCATTCCTCTGATTCGTGTGTTTCGTGTTTATAAATACACCATTAGTTTCTTGAATTGGAAATAAATATACTCTTAAACTCACCAAAACTCAACATTTTTTCCTAAACTTTTCATTGCGTCTATTGAATCTATTTATAGTTTTCATTTTGAGTGAACAACTTTGAAACTCAAACACAAAATTTGTGAAAATAATACAATCGTCTCTATATTCTGTGTATTCTGTGTACGGTATGTCACGTATATATTAACACTAGTAGTCACAAGATTTGACTTTTATTTTTGGTTCCAATCAAAACATACTAAAAATAATGTTTTTACTGTTATCCTTAAAGTTTTGAATTTAAAATTAAATATATATGGTTGCATGTCACAGTTAATTTGGTAGATTAATAAGTTCAGTGGCAGGGTAGTTTAAATAGACTATAAAAAATAATTCTAGAGCTACCAAATGATACAAACATATTCTCGATAGTATAAATTGGATACAGTTCACATTTTTACTAGACTTTTTGGCATTTATCCTGAATAATATTACATAATACAAAAACAAACCAAAATATAGTTATATACTTAAAGAAGTATTTCGTAATTTTGTATAATAGTTAAGTGTCTTGCTAATTACTAGTAATAGTAAATGATTAATGAATATAAGAAATAATTAATATAAAAATTAGTTTATGCACAAACTTTGAATAGTAAATGTATTAAAAATGTGAAATATTTTTTATTAACTAAAATTAAATTACAATTTACTGCAATCGATATTTCATATAATAAATTGATTCTATGTTCACAACCACTGCAAAAAAAAGTTAATGATTACATTGCTTACTGTGTTATCTATCGGACAAATGTATTATTATTATATGAATACATGAAACTACTGTAGAAATTCTAATGAAAGAGAATTTTTAAAATAATTTATTTGAAATTAATAAATGTCATTTAAATGTTTGAGTAAACATTTGCCAAATTGACATAAAGGTTTTTTGTATAAGTTCTGTACAAACGACAAACATATAAATCTCAAGTTAATATTCGGATAATATGCACTGTATCATTTTGAAAAGTTTTCAACTTTTTACCCAATAGTAATTTTAGCAATTTGCCACAAATAACTTTATTTTAAAAAATAAACTTGACATGTTTATTTAAATATTATTTGTTTTATTTGGCTTATTTTTGGTTAATAACCGACAAAAATTGAAATTTTAAAAAACATATAATAATATCTATTTTATAGAACCGGATATAATCTAATTTGTAATAAAATTATATATATTTGACTAAAGAATATGCAATCATTAGATATAATTTATTTTATTATCTGAAAATATTTATTAAAATTAATCCAAATATTTAGCCAAAAAATTCTTGGAAACCAAAACCAAATTCATAATTAGTAACCACTAAACAAGTGGACAGTTATGCTCTTAGAAACCCATAATAGCCTTCTCGACGTATGCGATGCGGGCGGGATGGCTATCGGCCGGCCTATTGAATGAGGACCAGTCGGGTTTGGAGCCGAACAGTCGGAACAACTTTATGTATCCATTCAAATCCAATGTGAATCTATGATAACTGCCCCCGGGCAATATCAACATATCTCCCTTCTCCACCCCAATACGTATCCAATTGTTGTCCACATCTCTGAGATCAAAATATGCCGACCCTTTCAGCACCAGCCGTACCTCTTCGTCGGGATGCATATGCTCTGTATAGAAGGCTTCCAACTTCTGGCTATAGTTTTCCAGTCGCTGGGGATGTATGTCCAGCACATCTGAATACGAGTATCCCTTCTGAGTGCATATCTCTTGCAAACTGTCCTCCGTTTCGTAGTTATCAACACTAACCTGAAGTTCATTACAATTAAAATAAATTTCTAATTTTTCATCTCATTTATTTCAAAATTATTAGTGATTTAATTAATTTATTAATATTATAATATGAATAAAATTGATATATAGTATACCCGTTCATATTGAACACCAGTTCTATGTCTCAAGTCATCTAAACTGAGATATTGTGGAGGATTGAGATGGCGTTCACTTCTCTTAGCTCTTTCATCGGTGACCAGTTCCTCATCATTGATATACCAGGCCTTCACCATATTGTTGATCAGTTTTTTTAACACAAACTTTTACAATATTATAATCTAATAGTTAAAACTAAAAGTTTTATAAAGTTTTAAAATTATAAAAACGTCAAAAAGTCTTTATATACAAATACTAATAATGCACTAATCAATTGATTTCTGAACAAAATTGATAGCATGTATTAACCGTTAAAATAACGATATCACGACTCAAACCAATGATTTGCGATTCCAATCAATTCAATACATAAACCATTTATCACATAATTTTTTCGTTATTTTTAAATTAAGTTTTTGGCAAATTATGCTATAATTCATCCTTCAATTCACTGATTAAATCATTTTGAATGTAGAAATCCAGATATGTCTTGAAGGCTATTTTGTGCAAGGTATAACCAAGTGTGGAATACACACAGATTATTGAATAAAGTTTATTTATATCATTATAAAANAAAACACTAATTCAGTATAAACTGATCAGTTGGACCAATTAACATATTAAAATTATTTCACCCTTATTATACTTGCACCCTAATTATATGGACCCAAATTGTACTGGATTATTAGAACTAATAAATACATAAAAAGATTAATTTGTATTTGAAAACCATTTAATACTTTTAAGTTCGTCAAAATCAATTGATTGCCGAATAATTATTAACTTTTTAATTAATACTGTACTTTATTAAATAGGTATATTGTTAATTATTATTTTGCTAGCTCACACAATTTGTGACATGATTTTTATTTCTGTAATGTCAAAAGTTTCCCATATAAATTCATTTCAATTTTAATATCTGTATAGTATACGGTGTATACAATATTTAACTGTTATTAAGATCTTACTGTATAAGAGTCGCTTAGTAAAAATACTTTATTAAATATGTTTCTCCAGTAAATTAGTTTTAATAATTATTTAATATACTATAATTTACTATTAATAAACATATAGAATGTTTTAATTTACATATAAAATTGAATTTCCAAAATAATGCTAAAACAGACTTACGTAAATGTAAATAACTTTATTATAACTAAAATGTTATAAAATTGTAAATAAAGCGAGAACGAGGTGTGAATTAAAAAAAGGTACTCAAGGCCTTTTGTAAATAATTATTAAAAATACCTAAAGTCTGTCATATTGAAAACCTTTGGTATTTTAACCGTTTTTAAAATTTTAATTATATTTTTGAGTGTATATTACATTACTGGTATTACTTATATTTTAAACATAACAAAATAAATGCAAACATTTTCGAAACAAATGATAAGATTTTAAATGTTTTTATGTCAAGTAATTATCAACAGTGTATTATATAATCATTTTAATAATCAGTTTAATAAAAATTAGTATTTTTTATGACAGTAAATATGGTTTTAATAATACATGTATTCATAAACTAATTCAAAGGAAGGATTTCATATTTCAACACATTTTGTGTGAAACGGATTTCAATTTAATAATAAATTTACGTTTGAATTGAAATTTGCAAAAAATGAATACAATTAATAAAGTTATTAAAAGTCCACAAATCAAACAAATACAGGTAATTAAAAAATTTATTACAAAATATTTATACATGTTATATCTATATTAACTGTAAGAATTCGGTTCAAATTTTTAATCATATTTATTAATATATGTTTTTGTATTGATTTCAATGATCAATAGATTAACGGATTATTGATTTAGTGTTTATTATAATGTCATTTCATAATCCTTTAAGATATAAGAGTATTATGTGTGCAATACTGGAATTATCACATCATTTAAATAACATTAATTAGATATGAATTGTATTTATAAGTATAAAATATGTAGCACAGGTATTTATAAATTACATAAAGTACAAGTATATTGTACTTATTATTATGAAATGCTATTGATATTTTTATTGATTAAATGTAAACTCTATTCATATGATATAAAGTCCAATATGAACTTAATGTATTATATAAGCTATATGCTTTTTTAAAATACTATAATGATTAAAATCAATTTCATTTTTTTGAACTGACATTATGTGATTAGTTGTATAAAAAATATTATTGATTGACAAAATTGAATAAACAAATTACTGAAAATATCATTCATTCAATGGTATCAAATGTTTGAATCAATTTTTAATAACTTTAAAAATTATTATATATGTATTATCCAAACTTATTTTATTATTATTAATAAAAACTTATAATCATTAAAAGCTAATATAATATAAATACTGTAATTTATTTGCCTCGATCATAAATTTATAAGGAAAGTTTAAATGATATAATATATAATACAATATTTTTAAAAATATATTTATTTGTAATCCTAATGACTTCCTTTTCCTGAGACAAGTATTTGTTTCCTTTTAAATGTTATTATAATGATTGGTTTTCCTCAACTAAATAAATAAAAGAACCAGGGACAATAACTGTAGTTACAGATAATTAAGTTAAACAGACTATTTACATTACTAGTTCAATTCTAGCCAAGTTTTAGTACAATACTAGTGCGATACTCATGAAAAACTTTGATTCCTGTTTTGAATTGATTAAAAGCAATAGTAGTTTGAATATTTCATCTAATGTCCTAAAATAGTACTCAACTGTTCAATGTTGTAATTCAATGTGTTTTGAAAAGCTCTTACTATCACTTAATTATAATCTGTTGATTAGAAGAATTTTCAAATACAATATTTACTCATTTACACAAGCTAACTACATTTATTCACAATTGTACTCAATTTTACAACAAAATTAAAGTCTGTAATGTAATGTTTTTATTTTATTTATTTTAAATAGTATCCTAAACTTAATATAGTATTTGTTATACATGTATTATATTTGTTATATAATATTAAGTTTAAGTTTAAAATATAGCATTTTATACTTTACAGTTTATAACTTAACTTTTCACTGTATTATCTGTTTATTCAATGATTGCTTTTTGAAAATATATGTTATTATATTAGAGTATTAAACTTATTCTCTAATCAAAATTTATTAGACTTAACAGTATATGAAATAAGTGAACGAATTGAGGGAATAGACAGTTATATCAATCAGACTCAGACAACAATCACATAATTAATATAAATCTACTGTATATGGTACCAATGAAAATATATTAAATTGAAATTAACAATTGTATCACATTGGCAATGGTACTACTGTATTTGAATGTCAGTGTACTGATTCTAGCCTTGAACAAATTAACATTATATAATAATTTATCTAATATACTGACAGTTTTGCATAATTTCCTAAAATGATATAATATTAGTTTTTGTATATAAAAATTAGTTGTCAATTATATGAATAAGTCTATTGTTAAACATAAATTGAATGAAATATACATTGCCATTTAGTAAATACAATATTTAAAGTGCATATTAAGTGCTTAAAATGCTATAATCCTAACACTTTTTAAAGTATTTTCTAATTAATAGTTAAAATGTATTTTTATTATGTATGTAAAAATTCCATCAATGAATTACCAGACAGTTTATTGTCAAATTAAAATTTCAAAGCAAATAATTAATTTAGAAGTGACATTTAGCCTTGATTATATTTGCTATTCAAAAAGTCTATAACAAAATTGACCTCCAAATGCATCCATGTGCAGTTATGTTTAAATCAATTGTGAATTGTAATGCATGTTCATATTTAGTCGAGTTATAAAAAAATTACAAAAATTTAAAAACTTTATAATTTAACAAAATCGTTGCTTTCGCTAAACATTATCTAAAGTTTACTCAAAATTATTGAATTCCTATTGAATACATGTATTGAATGCCTATCTCTATGTCACGCCTATTCATCTGT
>CAJPVJ010002871.1:1947-12070 GCA_905397405.1 Oppiella nova
TAAAGTAAGGTTTGAGGTTTGAGCTTGATCATAGAAGTTTTCTAGCCTAATTATTAAAATCTTATTAGTTTCTATTAATAACAGATCATTATCTTGCCGATAAAATCTTATTTGATCTAATTCTGCATCAATGACAATTTCAGAGTTTTGTCCTAGCTTTTCTGCTGATAATGAAAACTCATGTTGACTATCACTAGCATGATAGAGTGGCACTAGCTTAACTTCAGCTTCTAGTACTAGAGGAATAAACACCTCCTTATTTTTATTGACAATTGTTAGATGTTGATAATTATCACCAAGGAAATAGTCTTTTACTTGCACTGAATGGGTTGCGGTATATATATGCAAGTTATTGCCTTCTCTTTGAGCTTTTATAGCTTCTGTTGTTGGGATATAGATCACATCTGGAGCCTTATCCTCAGCTTTATTATTGATTTGAGCAGTGAATATATTCTGATCTTCTACAATATTATATATGTCACTACCATTGCCGCCTTCAGCATAGAAGGTTTGTTTAGCTATAGGAATTACATCAGATTGAGAGGTAGCAAAAATCATTTCTGGTGATAGATCATGTTGTTCTTGTACCATTGGATAGTTTATTAGCTCTACAACTCCGTATACTTGCTTTTCTTGCGTGATGTTTCTATACCAGGCTGGAACTTCATTATATGCTACCTCAGTTTTTGCTTTTAGGTAAAATGAATCAATTTCTATAGTAGAATCATTATTTTTTGATTGGTTAATTAACGGTTCAATTAATCCAATTTTATCAATTAGTTCAAATCCATATCCTTGTTGCCAGTTTGTTATATCAAGGGTAAAATCACTTTGGTTCATTGGTATTTGTAAAGATAAGAGGTGATTCTCTAGATGATAAGTAAAATTAGCTTCTTTTAATAAGTAGTTTTCTGGAAATATCAGCTGTCCCTTGCCTGATAACATGCTGATTTGGGAATAACCGACAGCTGGTTTTACATAGAAAGTACTATTACCTTTTCCTTCAATAGTAATATTTGCTGAAATTACTAAATTATTTATGTTATAAACATTGTAATCTTCTTGCGCTATTTTCTTTTGTCCTAGATAATCTCGTACATAGTTAGTTCTATCTAAATTTAATAAATTATTCATTTTTAACGAATAGTTATTAGCTTCTACGTTATGTACATCAAGGAGATTAGTAGAGTTTAGGCCACCAATCAGAACTCCTAAAAATAATTCATTACTTAAGATAAATGAGTTTTGAGTATTTGCGCCACCTAATATTCTTACTCTACTTACGAAAGGTTCAAGTCTTTGGGTAGTAGAATTGAAGTTTTGAGCAACAACAAAACGATTCTTATGTTGATCACTACCTACTATTATTCCTTCCTTGACTAAGCTCAAATCATAAACAACTTCCTTATTACTCTGCTTTATTCTTTGTTTATCAGCTACAATAATTGCATTTTCACAATAAGAAGTAACAACAGAAGATTGTTGATACAACGGTCTTTCTTTACCTAAACTATTATCATATTCATAATCCTTACCAGAAAAAGCTGGTAAACACATCATTTCAGCTGCAGTAGCAGGAGCATCAGGCAGAATACGAGATAAGAAATAGTTATAATTATTACCTTTAAGCCCTGATAATCCCATTAATATCGTGCTATTGCTGGCAGACAAAATAGGAATCCTAGGCTTAATTTTAATTGCATCTAAATCCAGAGAAGATGATAAATCAATAGGACCAGCTAAAGGATCCATTGATTGACCATATGGTCTTATTTGGTGATTGCTAGGAAAATGGTTTTCAGCTGGTGGATCTTGAAAACTAATCTCTCCAAGCCCAGTAGCATAAGCTACTACTTGCCCGCCACTTGCTTGCAGTCGCTGCCAAATGTTTTTGGCTAATTCATTGATAGAATTTTTCCTAGCTTCAATATATTGCACACCTTCAGGTGGCAGTTGCAGAGCAAAGCTATGCCAAAATAATCTAAACTCCTCA
This sequence comes from Oppiella nova, assembly GCA_905397405.1. NCBI lineage: Eukaryota > Metazoa > Arthropoda > Arachnida > Sarcoptiformes > Oppiidae > Oppiella > Oppiella nova. Next base: position 3,941 of record CAJPVJ010002871.1, read on the forward strand.
TCAGTAGTTAGCTGATATTTCTTATATTCTATAACCATACTAGCACCGCTATAAATAGTTTGGCCTAGAATAATAACAAGCCCAACAATAGTACCGGCTCCTGGCTTATTCATAGCAGTAAAAGCAATTGCCGATACTACTGAACTTCCGGCAAATGCTGCTCCGGCAATACTATCTCGCCATTCCTTCGACCCTTGCACTGCTTTTGAGGCATCAATAGATGAGCTAATTAAGTCATAAATATCAAATGGAGAAGTAATAATTCCAGCTACCCCTCGTGATAGAAGAATACCATGTCTCATTTGTTTAATTAACCCAGGAGTTACTTTAACAATACCATCCTCAATTAACTGCGAAACTAAAGAAAAGCTCATCTCTCCTACTCCTAGAGCAAAACCTAGATCATCACCATAACGTAAGGCCTGCAAAGTACTATAGCCTCCATGGAACATTGAGATCCTACCTGCGGCATTAGTTAAACGATCTGGCCAACCTTTAGTTTTTGCTGACTCAAGATAGTAGGGTAGAGCTTTCATCGATTGTTCGATTGGTGATGCTAACAGTTTGTTTAGGTGATAATATTTTAGCTTATTTCCATCACTAGAGAGAAGTAACTCTTGCACTTGCTTAGCGTTCTTGACCTCACGATTAGAACCTGCAAAAGTAATAGACTTAGTGGTTTGAACTATTTCTGATACTTTTCCTGAATTACTTCTAAGTTTTTCTAAATATTCACCAGCTGTAATAGTTACCTTATCTATCTTCAAATAAGCAGCAAAATTTTCATTACTTAAACTCATGTCGGAATTAATCAAGATTCCCACTGTGCCTTCTAGATGTAGCTTAGTACCAAAATCATATAATATTACTCTCGATAGCTCTTTGCCATTAAAGTTAATAGGACCAAACTTTTGATCCTGCAAAGATAGTAAATAGCGTTCAGTTTGAATTGGAGTAGTTAGAACTTGTTTTTGACTAGAAGACAAAAGTCGATTGGCCTTAATAACATCAAATTGTTCAACTAAAAACCCATCTTCTTTTATCTCATAACCAGCAAGCTTCACTGCTTGATTTAAAACCCTCATCAACTGATCAACAGTTTTTACATTAGTAACTGAAGCAACGTTACTATCAAAGTAAGCATAATTATCGCCAACTCGATAGATTGCTACTACATGGTTACTGGTTACTAAATGAATAGCAAAGTCACCAGTTAAAGTAGAAATATAATGAGATAAATCAGCAAACTTCTTATAGCTTTTAATTTGACTTAGAGAGGATGGTAAGCTGCTTGTTGGTGCATCTAGTTCTAACTCAAAATCATCTAACAGCTTACTTAAGGCAAATATCTCCTTTTCTTCTTTGCTTGATATTTGTTTACCTTGAGCTAATCTTTCGTAAAGCTCTGCTGCAACCTGGAGATTAGAAAGAAATAGTTGCTGCAGGTGTAACGATGCGTCCTTCAAGAACAAGAACTGAGAAACAGCCCTAGTAATTGAAGCACATTTACCGTTTATTTTAACTCCTCTAGATTCAAATACTGGTAAATATAGCCCTTGCTTTACTGATTGAATCTCTACCTCAGGAAAATGATGAGAAACAAACTTATTCAAATGTGAATATGTCTTCTGTTGTCTTGTATAAGATTCTATTCTAGGATTATTTGAATGTTCTGATACTGTCCTGCCATCAACGGTTTTTTGTTTTTCTTTTTGCAACAATTGCATTATCTTCTTTTCAATCTTCTTCTCATTCGTATCAACAGCAGAGTTCTTCTTTCTTAATTCTATCGTTTCTCTTAAAATATCATAAGCTGTTTTCTGTTTTTCCTCAAGCGCCTTAATAAATTCGTTATAGGTTTCAAAATTATCTGGGATACTTTCTGCTAACACTAACAATTGCTCAACAACTTTATAATATCCAGATTGAACTGCCATGTGTAAAGCAGTAGCGTGTGTGTGTTTATCAGGTGTCAACAATATGTCTGAATATTGTTTATTTTTAATACAATCTTGTAACTGCTTGATCGTTATAATTGTATCAAACCCTTTTCTAGCAATCACATGCAAAAGAGTTTCGCCTCGATCATTGAAAGCCTTTAATAGTTCTGCCATCTTATCTGTGCTAAGCTTTGCAAACTTAGCCGTAGTTGTATCGATTTCGCTAATTGTCTTAAATATATCTGCTTGCCATTTTTCTAGTGAAGTATCTATGTTTCTATCCCATACATTACTTTTTATCGCAGGTATTAGATATTTCTTTAGTAAATTAAATAATAATTTGCTCATCATTGAATTTAATAATTCGCTCATCTTGTTAGGTTTAGTGACATCTGCTCCCCGGTTGTATAGTAGTCCGCAAGTATCCTCCTCACCCAATCCTTTAGCTATCTCATATGCAGTGAATTCAATATTACTGGCAATACGAGAAGCAATACCAGAAGCAAATTTTGTTTTTGCAATGTCTATTAAAAAGCCTTTAAAGCCTTTGGAAAGCCACAAATGACTACCTGTCTCAGAATCAACTGTTGACTCTTCACTAACTTTTATAATCTTTTCAATAAATGCTCTTATATCCTTGTATTTAGCTTTGAATTGTTTATTGATAATCCCTTTAGGCCCTTTAAGTTGCTCAGATTGTACAGCTTTTACCAACAATTCAATAATTTCTTGTCTATCTTCTACAGACTTAGGCAAAATTGCTGCTATATGAAAAGATGTAACACCAAACCTGGACAAAAATCCAGAATCTGATTTAATTCTTTTTTTATTATCTTTCTCTAGTATAAGCTTAACAATCTTTTGATTGCCAGAAAGAACAGCACATTGTAAAGGTGTTAGTCCAAGCTCATCATCCTTAAACTTAGGATAAGGATCGGCTTTGACTTTCTCGTTGAGTAAGATCTTTACACCTTCAAGATTGTTGAAATAAGCAGCATAATGCAAAGCTGTTAAACCCAGATTATCGCGTTCATCAACTAAACTCAGCTTATCGCGTTTATCAACAGAAACTCCTTTGTCTATGAGCAACTCTATAATGTCCTTTTGTTCGTCTGGGGTACTAGGTACAATAGTAGCTTTTGATATTATAAAGCTGTGTAATATAGTAGAGCCCGTTTTATTTTTAATATTTTTAATATTAACAACTGCTTTTAATAGTACTTTTAAGATACCTAAATAATTTTGCCCTGTTGCATAATGTAGAATACTATCGATATTAGTATCACTATTCAATTCATACTGCTTCTCGAGCAATGTCTTTGAACGATCTTGACTATCTGGGATATCTTTAATATTGTCTAGTAAGCATTTTAAAGATTTTTCATTATTTTGGTGCACTGCCTCCTGTACAGCAGTTCTCTTACCCAAATTAGTAGCTTCTACTAGAGCATTCAAAGTATTTGAGGGTTCCTTTTTTAAACTTTTAAACAAAAAATTAATAATCTCAGTATTACTTTCTTTAGTTGCAATATGTAAGATTGTTTGCCCCTTATTATCAATTAGAAGATTTGGTTTTTCTAGAGAAGTCCATAATTTACTAATAACCTCTCCATATTGTTTTAGGCTTTTTTCTGGTATTGTTATCTTTTCTAACTTAAGATTCATGAAAGTCCGAATTAATTGATAATCTGGTTTCACTAAAATCTCTTTTAGTAAATATTCTTTTTTGTTAAGGTTTGATAGCTCACTTGATTCTTTTTCTATCCAATGTGTAAATAATTGAGCAGCAAAATATTCTCTAAAAGTTGGATGAATAAATTCAAGATCTTTATCTATGCCTTGAGATTTAATAATTCCAGCTGATAAAACTAAATCCTTGAATTTTTCTAAATTCTTTTGTGGTTCTGATTTAAGAATTAATGATTTAGCTAACTCTTTATTATATTGATCAAAAATTACCTTGTCTTGTTCTTTTTTTAGTTCTGCTGTCACACCTACTTTGCTAAAATAAATATCATATTTTCTATTAATAAACTTTTCATATACCTCGTATATATTATCACCTAAATTAAAATCTAGACCTAAAGCATCATCTAGCCATTTTCTGAAATGCGATACAGAACCTTCTAACATTAAATGTAGCTGTAATGGAGTCCCTATAAATTGAGAATTATCTTCCGTAAACGCCGATTGCATCTGGCTTAAAAATGCTGCAGCATAGCTACCTATTTTGGTGGTAGCATCGTGTACCTCCGCATCCTGTCCAAAAATTTCATTAAATTTGTCTTCACTTAAAATCAGGCTTAAACGATCTTTTAAAAACTTGTTTATGAATTCTCTTTTTTTCTCGTCACTCATTGGCTCAAATTCTGTTGCAAATGTTGACAATGCATTTTCTAAATCTTCCTCATAATGTAAACGAGTAGTAATCCAAAACTTGGCCTCAGTGTCATCTTTTAAGAATCGTAATAATAAAATAATCTTATTTCTATCCGCTTCATCTAGAACTTCATCAAATCCATCAAATGCTATTAATAAAGGTTTGGCAAATGTTTTACTTTTTAAAGCTGCTTCTAGTAGGTTTTGAGCGAATATACTACTTAGGTTTGAATCAACTTTTGATAAAAACTTACCTATATTAATATTATTAGACTTAATATTTCTTATTGCTGGTAAATGATCTTTAAGATTTACTCTGATTACCCAGTGCGATTCAAGCATTGATTTTGATTCAGTCTCTGATTTATCTTTTGATTCATATAACTTTGTTAAACTAGTAGATTTTCCCATTCCTGGTTCATCTGCAATGATTACTACTTTTTTATCTTTAATCGCCTTAATTAAGTCACTTTCTTCTACTAAAGAGTTTTCTATCTTTGCTTTATCAATATATTTACGTAAATTTTCTAAAGAACCATGAGATTCACGCCAAATGATTTGCTTAGCACTATTGTTGTCTTCTACATGCAGCCAATGAATAGGTTTATTCTTATTAACTTTTACTAATTGCTTAAACTTTTCTTGTCCCTTTATTTTTTCGATTACAATCTTGTAATCTTTAATATTCTTTTGTATTGCTTTTTTTTGTTGGTCATTCAATTGCAGTATTTCTAAAGGATTTTCTCCCTTATCTACACCAGTAAAAAGGAACAAACTATTAGGATTATCTTTGCTCAACTCTTCTTTTATACCATCCTTAATAATTATTTTTTTAAATTGTCTATCTAAATAAAATTCAGGATTATAAAGTTGTTGTAATTTAAATTTTGATTCATTACCTTCATTTTTTAGATTAATCCAATAAATTTTCTTTTTTGGATTATCATGACATAATTTCTCAAAATTCTCTTTTGTAAATTTTTCATCAGTTACTGTTATTCTTTTAACAGTTGTAGTATCTACATTAAATTCACCTATCTGATCTTGGTCTATATTAGAGGATTCCAGCGTTTGAATTAGTCTGTCTTTTTTATCTGATCCGTTGATCCCACTGATCACAAAGATATTATCTGATTTTTTTGATGATAAATTGTTAACTACAACCTCTTTATTAATCTCTTGCAACAATTCAGCGTATGCTCCTTCTAAGTTGCTTGTTCCTAATGGCTTACTTCCTATCTTGATATCTTCGCCCTTAATAAGCTTAACTAATGTTTCTGCAAAGATTATTCTTTTCAGATTATCTTGGTTTTTTGAATCTTTATCTATGAAATTACCTAAAGTTATAGTCTGATCTTGAAATATAACTTCTTTTTCCAGAAGTTTCTTTTGTGATTCAGCAGCTAAATCATTCAACGTAAACTCTTTATCTTTTTGTTCTGAACATTCATTAAGTAATTTTGATCTATTCAATTCTTCTTGAAACTTTCTTACCTTGTTTTCCTGTACTATAAAGATAATCTTTTTATGTGGCTTTTCATTAAGAAGCTTAGATAAATTACTTAATACTTCTGACAACTTACTCTCATCTAAATTAAAAGGATACTCCACTACTAGCAGGTGACTTGCTTCAAAATAAAAAGCTTTATTAATTTCATCTTGTTGTTTTATATAACGATCAAACTTAAAAATAAGATAACTGTCATGTGAGGAATAGTTTGGAATCTTCTGTAATGTTTGATAAATATTTAAGGAACTTAGCAATATACTTTTTGTATTCAAGAGAAGAATTTTTTTATCTTTATTGTTAAAAAAGCTATCAAGGTTAATAGAGTCTTTAAAATATATATCAAATTCTCTAATATTATTTATTTCTCCTATACTTTGGTTTAATGATCTAACTATATTTCTTGGTTTAATAAGAAAGCTATGTTCTACAAAATTATTGCATTTAGGAATCACATCTTCTTTATAGTAGCCAAGCAACTGTGACTTACGTTCAGAAAGCCATGTTCTTCCATCTTTACCATGCTGAACAAGTATATGAGGTATTCTTACAATTAGTTCAGATTGCTGCTCATTTTTTTTCAGATATGATTTAGAAAATGCTCTAGCAAGAATCACAATTTCACTATTATCAATGTTGAGATTATTTTCAATTTTCTTAAGAATCTGTTTAACATCATCTTCATTTTTAATATGTTCTGTTATTTTTTTAAATTCTTCTAGTTTATCATTGTCTGATTTACCATATGGATTACAATCATTCTCATATATCATTTGCATTGCCAAATGTGTTAGCTCATGAGCTAAAGTACCTAATAACTCAGCTTCTTCCACCTTAGCTGCTATATAAAGTCTTCCGTCTTTATAGTCAGTAGTTCCTTTCGTAGCTTCTGAAGCAGTAGGGTTGACATCTTTAATATTTTCATTATCAAAATCAAAAACTATATCAAGATAATCTGTATATTGAACAACTTGAAGAATCTTTGAAACTTCAGGAATAGAATCTAACTTCTGATAAAAATTCTTTATTTTTTCGTGAAAATCTTCAATAGGTCTGTTTGATCTTGACTTCGATATTAAGTGAAAAATATGCGCCTTCTTAACCTGAGGGAAGTAAGGAGTCATAGCTTCTTTTAAGCTGTGCTCATCTCCTATAGATAATTTACTTATACATTCTTCTTCATTCTTATTGCTAAAACTAACCCCAATTGATTTAAGAAATGCATAAGTTTCGTATCTCTTGTTCTCAATAGCTGTAAAAACTGCTGATTTGCCTTTACTATTCAAATAAAACTTTGACTTGCTACTCGCAGCAAAATCTTTAACTTTATTTAAGTCATCATTTGTGATTAATTGATGCAATTCATCTCTTGCTTCAATAAATTGCTTGAATTGTTTCTGAATATTATCATTTGCATTAAGGCCATCTAAGCTAAATCCACTAGGAAAATCAGAATCCGCCTTCAGTAATGCTAATACAGTGGCATAATGCTTATTTTCCCAAGCTAGATCTATAGCTCTTTGCTGTGTTTTTGGCTCAGCCCCACATCGAATTAAAAAACCTATATTATCTTCTTTCCCATGTTTAGCAGCAATTGATAATAATGTATTACCTTCTTTATCTACTTGCCTTAATAATTTAAGTTGATCTTCTGAAAGAGTAATTTCTTCTGTCGCTAAAGGTAATTGAAGACTAATTAAAACTGCTAGAATTTCTTCTTTTGCATATTCTGCTGCAATTTCTAAAGCTGATTGAGCTTGACTATTTAAAAACTTTGATAATTTATGCTCTGAAACAAAATTTCTAATTTTTTCTAACTCATTATTTTTAATCCACTTATGTAATTCTTCTCTTGCTCTAACAAATGTTTTTAATTTCTCTGGAATATCATCATCTTGATAAAGGGCATCTAACGTAAAATCCTTAGGAAATATTGAATCTGCTTCTAGCAATATCAGCATAGAATCATAATGACTGTTCTCCCAAACTAGATCCACAGCTCTTTGCTGTGTTTTTGGGTTTTGATAATTTACATCAACTCCACATCGTGTTAAAAAATCTATGTTTTCACTTTCCTCTTTTTCTGAATCTGCTACTTGTAATAATGGTGTATTGCCTTCTTTATCAATCTTTTCCAATTCTTTAAATTGATCCTCTGTGAGAGTAATTTTTCCATTTGGTAATGGTAATTGCAACCCTAATAAATCAACTAATTTTTTTACCTGATCATTAATATTATTAGTCTGCTGTTCACTAGTTATTGATTGTTGGATTTGCTGCTGAGAGCTAGAACTACTATGATCT
>CAJPVJ010002872.1:0-12065 GCA_905397405.1 Oppiella nova
GAGAGAGAGAGAGAGAGAGAGAGAGAGAGAGAGCATAAACGGAAGGATAAGCCCTAAAACTCCATGTGATGTCCTATTGTCTTATACTATGCCCTAAAACATACAGAATATTCTCGACGACAATAACTCTTAAGACAGAGTCGCTGGCAATGAATGAAACTTTTTTTGCATTACATAAGAGAAACCCTTCTGTTATAATAAATATAATAACATTTTTCTCACTACAACACAATACAAAACTTTTGATTTTTTATACTAAACTGACATTTTGCGAACAAAAACGTGAATTATTAATATAAATATATTAATACTAATTATTCGTTTTAATTAAAAAATATATTTTCCATTATTATAGTAATGAATAAAAAATTTTATTTTTTAATAAAAGCATTAATTATATGTTAATTTAAATTAATCTCAAAATTAAGTTTTATTATTAATTATAAGGCATACATACCGTCGTCGGTGTCGTATAAGTAGATAATGCCTTTCCATCCGTAATACAGTATGACGTCTATGATAGCCGGTAGATACCGGGGCCGTAATGATATGCCGTAATTAGCAGGGCGAAAATGGGAGGTTTGTGAAAAGCCAGGATGTATAAAAGGCATCTGGATAAGGTAGCATGTTAAATTGAAATATATTATAATATTTTTTTAATTGATTTTTAATTTAGACCTGAAATGTGTTTGAATAGGAGACTAGGGTTTCATAGGAGGGTCCGGTCATGGGTGACACCAGGGTGAATATACCACGGCTTAGTTGATTACATACTGTCAATAGTTAAATGATATATTAATAAAATATTTAAAATATTAATATGCATAGAATAATTGGTTTATTAATTATTTAAATTAAGCTTATCCATGTCATTTTTACAGAATAAATAATATTACTATTATTAGTGATAATTATTATTTTTTTATATTATTTTGTATGCTAATTTATAAATGTATAAGTTGTGCATGATATATTATTATTTTTATAAATATACACTGTTTATAAAATATATAATTTTAAATTGACAATCATGTGAAATGCATGTTAATTGAAAAAATATCTTGTTTATTTTCTACTATGTTATGATAAATGTACAGTTCAATTATTGGCACCATAACTAATTAAGTATTGATTTCATTAGTATCTAAAATTGATATTTAAAAATACTTTAGGGGATTTACAGCCTGGCCCATTTAAAGCTATTTATGAGGCATTTATTAGCATTTCCAGTGAAAATAGCTGAAAGTTTTTAATAAAGTAAAGTTTTAAAGTAAAGTAAATATACATTGAAGGACAAGTTTAATATACAAAACATTTTGCTTAATGTAAATGCCTTTGAAAAACATTTTATTTAACTATTAAATTTCAAAATATTGTTTAAAAATATTGAAAATATATTCATTTATTTCAAGTGTACCAGGATCAGTATTTCATTAGTATAATGTATCTATCATTCAAATTAATGTCACGCGTATTAACGCAAAAGTTTGAGTTAATGTTAAAACATATGAAACTCAACAAAAGTTTGTGTAATAAACGTTAAAATATATCCGCAGTTTTGCCTTGCTATAAAAACGTGCAAAAGTACAGTAATGTGAAACTATGCAAAATTAGTACCGGGGTGATCAAAATTAATTCATACATCGACTATAAGGACCGTCAAAAGTATTATCGCTGTTTTTGGCCTAATTGTGAGGTTAAGTGCAAAACGTTTTCCCAGTTATCGAGACATCAATTACTAAACCATAGGAATCGTGGCAAACAATTCACGTGTGATTACAGTGAGTGTCGCAAAAAGTTTACACATTTTGGGCGTTTGGTTCATCACAAACAGTACGCCCATTTAAAGTGGAGATACCAGTGCGATCACCCTGGGTGTCATAAATGTTTTCAAATTAGGAGATTATTAACAAGACATACGTATTATAAACACTCAACAAACTATTGGTGGTGTAAATGTGGTAAAATATTTTTACATAAATCGCAACTTATATTACATAAGCGCCACCACTTGGCACCTGTAGCCCGTAGGCCCACGTATGCGTGTGAATATAGTAATTGTAACAAATGTTTTATACATAAAGTTGTTTTCGATGGACATAAGAAAATGCACGTTAAGTACAGTAATTGGTATAAACTTATGTGCTGGAGGCAAAAGTTTTGTAAATAAAATTACGTTATTTATAGAAATAATTGATTTTTATATTTATTTAAATAAGCAGGTGTTGTTTTGGTGATTGACCTTTTACCACCTGGATTAGTTAAATATACCAGTATTTGGTTTTGCGATTTGATAAAAATATTATTTTAAAGCATTTGATAAAGTTCTAGGTTAAATAGCAAACAATAGCAATTATTTTATTATATTCAGTGAAATCATTTATTTTCTTAAAATACTACTATTTTTGTATTAATTTATACAGTATTTAGTAAAATAATGATATCATTAATGTTAAATAATATGAATTCAAGATTGAATGTATTATCAAAATGTCATGAATTAAATAAAAGTTTGTGTAATAAAAGTGAATGTGTTTTAGACCTGTCTCAAATTATATCATTGGCTAATGTTTATACTAAAGCTAATAATGTTACAATTATGTGCATGGTCAGTGCTAAAACTTTAATAATCAACACAAATCGCTATGCATTTAATGGTAGCGAATATTATCGATGTTTTTGGCCTAAATGCAGCTATAAATGTGTTAAAATTATGCATATGAATGCTCATTATAAAATGCATACAAACTATAAGCCATACAAATGTAATTACAGTGATTGTCATAAATCGTTCAAATGTTTGGGACATTTAATAACCCACAGAAATAGTGTTCATTTAATTGTGAGATATGTATGCGATTGGAGTGAATGTCGCAAACAGTTTACAGCAAAACAATCTTTACTTCGACACAAAATTAGTGTTCATTTGAATGAAAGGAAATTCAAATGTAATGAAGAAAATTGTGGCAAAAGTTTCGCAACAAAAGTGGGGCTCATTCGACACAATCGCATACATTCGGGCGAAAAGCCGTTTGTTTGCCAACAAAATGATTGTCACAAAAGTTTTGCAAACATATCAGATCTATATCGACACAAACGCATACATTTAAGAAACTATTAATCATTTAATAAAGTTATCGTAAACTTTGTTTAAATTCTAAAAAATTGATTTATTAATAGTTTTCAATATTACCACAATTGCGATCATGTTTGTTATTATTTTACTAATAAACAAATGTTATTATAACTTATATGTATTTGTCCAGACAATTTTTGTATTATAATTTGTCAAAAACAATATTAACATTAAATGCATTTTAAAAAGTTTATAACTTATTTTTAAAAAATAAAAATCTTTGATTTATATAAATAATTGGATTTATATGTTTATTTAAATAAACAGGTGTTGTTTTGGTGATTGACCTTTTACCACCTGGATTAACTACCAGTATTTGGTTTTGAGATTGATAAAAATATTATTTTAAAGCATTTGATAAAGGTCTAGGTGAAATATCAAAAATACCATTTCATTTCTATACAGTTTGAGTTTCATTAAATTGATTATTAGAAAATTAAATATTTTTTCATTAATGTGCTGAAAATACTTTGTTATCAATGACACCATTAAAGTTAATGTTAAATAAAATGAATGCAAAATTGAATTTATTTGCAAAGTGTTATGAATTGAATAAAAGTTTGTGTAATAAAAGTGTATGTGTTTTAGACGTATCTCAAACTATATCATTGCCTGATAATAATAATAATAATAATAATAATACAATTACTAATGTTAGTATGTGCATGGTCAGCGCAAAAAATATCAAAATTGGCGCAAATCGTGATGCATCTAATGGTGGCAAATATTATCGATGTTTTTGGCCTAAATGTAACCATAAATGCGTGAATATGACAATTATGAATAGTCATTATAAAATGCATACAAACTATAAGCCATATAAATGTAATTACAGTGATTGTCATAAATTGTTCAAATGTCGTTCACATTTAAATCAACACAAAAATAGCGTTCATTTACGCGAGAGATATGTATGCGATTGGAGTGAATGTCGCAAACAGTTGACAACAAAACACTTATTACTTGAACACAAAAGTGTCGTTCATTTGAATGAAAAGCGATTTAAATGCAATGAAGACAATTGTGGCAAAAGTTTTGCAACAAAATCAAACCTAATTCGACACAAAGTGATACATTCGGGCGAAAAGCCGTTTGTTTGCCATCGCAATGATTGTCGTAAATGCTTTGCATTCATATCAAATCTATATCGACACAAACGCATACATTTGCATTAAATATGAAGCTATTATTCATTTCATAAAAATATCGTAAACTTTATTTAAATACTCAAAAAGTTTGATTTATTAATAGTTTGCAATTGTTTTCAATTTTATCACAATTGCGACATGTTTGTTTTTATTTCAATAATAAACAAACTTTATAACTTATATATATTTTTCCCAGTCAATTTTTAAATTATAATTTATCAAATGCAATAGTAACATAATTTTTAAAATGCTATTTTGTGTGCTGGAGGCTACAATTTTTTAAATAAAATACGTTATTTATAGAAATAATAGATTTTTATATTTATTTGAGAAAAGCAGGTGTTGTTTTTGTGATTGACCTTTTACCACCTGGATTAACTGCCACTATTTTGCTTTGAGATTTAAAATGATTATAATTTTAAAGCATTTTACAATTGTATGTAAAGTACCAAACAATACCAGTTTTTTTAAAGTATATTTAATGAAATCATTTATTAAATTATTAGTATTTTTGTTTTAATGTGTAGAAAATATTTTGTAAAACAATGATATCATTACTGCTTAATAATATGAATACAAAATTGAATTTATTATCAAAATGTCATGAATTGAAAAAAAGTTTGCGTAATAAAAGTGAATGTATTTTAAACCTGTCGCAAATTATATCTTTGGCTAATGTTTATAATACTAACACTAATAATCATACAATTATGTGCATGGTCAGCGTTAACAATGTAATAATCAACCAAAATCGGCGTGCATTTAATGGCAGCAAATATTATCGATGTTTTTGGCCTAAATGTAGCTATAAATCCGTTAAAGTTACACATATGAATCGTCATTATAAAGTGCATACAGACTATAAGCCATACAAATGTAATTACAGTGATTGTCATAAATCGTTCAAATGTTTGGCACATTTAATAGCCCACAAAAATAGTGTTCATTTAAAAGTGAGATTTGTATGCGATTGGAGTGAATGTCGCAAACAGTTTATAACAAAACAGCATTTAAATGAACACAAAAATAGTGTTCATCTAAATGAAAGGAAATTCAAATGTAATGAAGAAAATTGTGGCAAATATTTTACCTTAAAATCAGATTTAATTAAACATAAATTCATACATTCGGGCGAAAAGCCATTTATTTGTCAATTCAATGAATGCAACAAAGGTTTTGCAAGCAAGTCTAATCTATATCGACATAAGCGCCTACATTTGTATTGAATATACACTTTTTTGTTTATAATATTTATTTTTAAATATTATTGTAAATTTGATATAAATTTTCAAATAAATTTGATTGACAAATAGTTTGCAGATACCTTTTTTAATATTCTCATAATCATGTTTATTATCATTGTTTTTTACTTCAGAAATGTTATAACATTAACGTTATAACATTTATGTATTTGTTCAGACAACTTTTGTATTATAATTTATCAAAACAATATTATCATTAAATGTTTTTAAAATTTATAACTTATTTTTTTAAAAATAAAATTCTTTTATTTATTGAAATATTGGATTTCTATATTTACTTGAACAAACAGGTGCTGTTTTTGTGACTGACCTTTTACCACCTGGATTAACTAAATATTTTGTTTTCAGATTTGATAAGATTATTATTTTAAAACATTTGACAAAGTTCCAGGTTAAATACCAAATAATAGCATTTCATTTCTACAGTATATATTGACTACACTTATTGTATTAACAGAAAATTTAATTTTTTTTTCATTAATGTGCTGAAAATATTTTATTAAACAATGGCACCATTAAAGTTAATGCTAAATAATATGAATACAACATTGAATTTATTATCACAATGTCTTGGATTGAATAAAAGTTTGTGTAATAAAAGTGAGTGTTTTTTAAACCTGTCTCAAATTATGTCATTGGCTAATGTGCATGGCTACTTATGTCATTGGCTACTTACATTAATAATTCTACAATTATGTGCATGGTCAGCGCTAAGAATTTAATAATCAACCAAAATCGGGATGCATTTAATGGCAGCAAATATTATCAATGTTTTTGGCCTAAATGTAACCATAAATGTTTGAAAATATCAAATATGAATACTCATTATAGGATGCATACAAACCAGAGTAGAGCACCTGTAATTGATTGTAAGTACCTGGGTCATTTGACATAAAAAACAGTTCACAATAATCATAGCATTTAATGAATGATTTTGTGTCACATTTTGTAAAAATATTTTTAATTATAAAATATATATGTGATGGCAAAAATCCAATGAATAATTTGACATTTTTATTAAAAATCTAAAAGGTCTTAACAATAAAATGAGATTACAAATGTTGTAATATGGTCAATAGTGGCCAAGATGCTACATACTGATACAAACTATAAGCCATTCAATTGTAATTACAGTGATTGTCATAAATCGTTCAAATGTTTGGCACATTTAATAGCCCACAAAAATAGCGTTCATTTAAACGTGAGATATGTATGCGATTCGAGTGAATGTCGCAAACAGTTTACAGCAAAACCATCATTAAAACAACACAAAAGTGCTGTTCATTTGAATGAAAGAAAATTCAAATGTAATGAAGAAAATTATGGCAAAAGTTTTCAAACAAAGTCAAATTTAATTCAACACACTCGCATACATTCGGGCGAAAAGCCGTTTGTTTGCCAACAAAATGATTGTCACAAAAGTTTTACAACCATATCAGACCTGTATTGACACAAACGCTTACATTTGCGTTAAATAACAAACTATTATTTGTTATTATATTGAGAGAGAGAGAGAGAGAGAGAGAGAGAGAGAGAGAGAGAGAGTTCACAAATAAAATTCCACACTTTATAATGACATAAAAATATTTGAAAAAATTATTTGTTAATAAAGTCCATAAATATATATTCCAACAAATAGTAAACAAGAAAATACTTAAAATTCTTGAACATAATCAATAAAATATTAATTTATTTTCACATTATAATTTGCAAAATTCCTAAAATGTTATTATATTTTTTACAAATTGTTTTTATAGATTATTATTGTGTAAAA
Source organism: Oppiella nova (assembly GCA_905397405.1). NCBI lineage: Eukaryota > Metazoa > Arthropoda > Arachnida > Sarcoptiformes > Oppiidae > Oppiella > Oppiella nova. The sequence continues at coordinate 7,321 of CAJPVJ010002872.1, forward strand.
TAAAATTATAGGCTAATGATAATTTGTATGATACACAAAATTTGTAACAATATTAATACAATGTAAGTTATCAAGTAAATTTATCTCAACACTACTCATAAAACCTGATATATTTGTTATGTATTTATCTGTCACTTGTGTTCACACTTAAGTCAAACCATTAAGTAGTGAATCGTTAGCTATAATATCATGTAATATCACTTATATATAGTGTACGACACCCTCAAGAATATTCTGTATGTTTATCTCAATTCTTGAGACTATTATTATACAAAAAATGTATTACTATTGTAAACAAACGCTATTAGAAATAATAATAAAAATACATTTTCTTTTCGTATATAATAGCAAATGAGTTATAAGGGCAGGGAGTTTGAGGGGAAGGGGATATATATAGAATATTCTATAAAAATATACAGTATAGTAGGCAATGATTTGTGGCATAACTTATGACAAACCTTAGCGGTAGTCATGTATAAGGAAAGTATGAAAACGACAAGAAATTTCTCATATAATAAGTTATAAAACAATACACAATATAATAACAGTTATATTACGAGCAAAGTATAATAAATAGCTTTTAGACAAAAACAAAAAAGTTTGTATTTTTTGTTTAACACAAGTTTGTGTGTGGACACAAAAAATGCATTTTTATTATATACACTACATGTGTATACAAAACAGAATATTCTGTAATAATTTTATCGTAATAAATAATTTTATATATTATAATAATATATAATAAATTACAAGAATTTTTATTATAATTTTTTTACCATATTTTTAAGACACTTATTTAGCATGGGTTTAATGTTGAATGTTTATTATAACGGGATTAAACTGTAGTTTGTGCTCACATCAAACCCGATGCAAAGCTGTCGTAAATCACTGTTAGACTCAATTGTGTTGACAAATACAACGACGAAAGTGACGGTTTATTTTTAGGCTTTCCTTTCTCGCACCGACACGTTTTGTGCAAAATAAAAATAGTGTCACTTTTTATTTGTGTTTGATAATGTAGGTAATAGTGAATGGTAATTTATCCTGATCAAATTGTATTATGGCCATGGTAAAAATATATACATTCCAACGTTTGTTTGATAATTAAATAATTTACAAATTGTATATTGCATTTTAATTAAATGCCCTAGATTATACTTTTTATAATTTTAAATAACTAGGCAAAACTAACAATAAAAATAAATTAATCATAATAATATAATTTACACATTTTTTATAATTATGTATTTATTTTAGCTATTTTATTTTATTTAGCTAGCACATAAAATAATTGTATATATTCTAGTATTATGATACAGAATATTATCTATAAAACATTTTAAATAAAATTATGTACATTGTATTTATGTCATACATTAACAGTGTTTTATTATTTGACACTTTAGACATATTTTTTTACTAATATCCGTTATATCAACATATAAGTGGACAGTCGTTAAGTTTTATAGGAACAGTAGGTATTTAGGGAATGCCTTTGGCTTACAATTGAAATGCGGTTTATTATTATTTAGAATATATTTTTATATGATATGATATTATGTTTGAATAAATATTGAATAAAGGTATATGGCATAAAGTGATGTGTTTATAATAAAGTTTTTATATTTATATAACATACAATATAATGCATTTTTAATACATCTCTCTCTCTCTCTCTCTCTCTCTCTCTCTCTCTCTCAGTATTTGATGTGATTTTATACCCAAAGGATGATAAACCTATTTTGTAGTGTTTGCTCGCACTTCATGTCTTGAAATTGAAGTCAAAAATATGTTTTTAGATATATTTTTCACAGAAAAGTCATTATTTTTGTGTATTTTTCGGCAATATTTTTGAGAGTATTATCAATAGATTGATGTCAAACACCGACATCGAGAGAGAGAGAGAGAGAGAGAGAGAGAGAGAGAGAGATTGCTATAAAAATACTATACAATACCTTATAATGCAAGTCTATATTCCGTATAATAAACACCTTTTCAGTTGATTTTTGAGACAATTTCTATTAACAAATGCATTGAAACACAAAAAAGTAATTTATATTTTTTAGTGTTAAGATTTTAATTCAAATCCAATCACACATACTGTGCAGCAGGTACTGGAGTTAATGGGAATGTTAGCTTTTTAGGTGTATGCAAATTATAAGTCATGTGTAATGGAAATGGTGTGTAAATGTTAAGTAATTATATTCTGGAGGTAATGTATTTCAACAGCAAAAGTGTATATATTATATAATTGAGTCTTGAAATTTTTACAAATGTTTTCGACATTTGTTTTGAAACTTTGATTAATTTTTAAAACAAAAATAATAGTTATATTTTTGTTGCTGCATAATCATTTTTTAAATAATAAATATTTTTATGAATTTATTGCAAATACCAAATATTTGTTTTTTAATAATTAATATTTTTATAAATTCATTGCAAATAATAAATATTTGTCTTTATATAAATAAAATATTTTACAAAATTATTAATAATGGAAATACAAAGTAATTAGTTTGCTTGTAAATGTAAATACTGTACTAAGTACATATATACTGGTACTATAATTTAAGTTTACGTGATACATGCAATGTCAATTATACCGAGCATACATTAAAAATGTGTAAATGTCCTTTGCTTGTACTTCAATACCAGTTTTGTTTCACAATATGCAATTAATTTTGTAATTATTAAAATATTTCAACAACATAATTATTTTTGATAAAGTTATTATACTTTTAAATAAAACTTATTATAATATAATAGTATATTTTTATTATAAATGATAGTAATCATTATTGGTGTTCATTAAATTGATATAAAACCTGGTATTGTAGTATAACTGGTATTTATAGTTACAAAATTAATTGCATATTGTGAAACAAATGTAATAAAAATATACATAAAACAATATGATATTGTATTATAACTAATTTAATTTGTTTATTCACACTAGTGTATGATAGTAATTATTTTAAAACATATAAAGCATACCAGAATAAAGCTATTTTATTTTAAAGAATATATCTTGTATAATTAAAACTCAAAATATTTACCAACTAACCATGGACAAAATAAATTGCTCCGAATTACTACCTGAGTCATTGCGATTAAACTCCATAGAGAATCAATTATACCGTATTGGCTTATGCCTCACGCCATACAACGCTACTGTACCCAGTCGTAGGAATCGGTGGTCTAATCCCATATTTATGGCATTCATACTATGGTCATTTTGCTTTATTAATATTATCCTGCTTATAAATGGCGGAAAAGATATACACTTGGTAATGATACTGGGTGACTTTTCATATTTTACACCATTTAGCGTATATTTTAAAGGCGGTGTCATCGTGTATTTCGTGTATGTCATTAGCAATGTATTAATCTATTACTACAACCACTGGAAAGGTAGGGAACCGACATTTTTCAGGGTGTTTGAGATGATGTCCGGCCTCCGGACCCCCTTAAGCCTGGGGCTATCGGACCCAAAACCTGTGTATAAAATGTTACGAATCGCGAGATTTTTAATTAAATTTAATAATTTCATATGCAAATCAACAGCCCCTTTTATGGGATTGGTATCAATTGTAACCATGTTAAACTCGCTACCTATGGGACAGGCATTACTTTATGGACTACCCAGTACGGCACTAATATCCATGTTTGCCTACCATGCTTATTGTATCACCATGTGGCAATTGTTTTATTTCTTTCTAACATGTTACTATTTACGAATTAAATTTATGGCAATAAGTAATAGGGTAATGCAGCATTGCGATTATATTAGCAATGCTAAACTTATGGGAGTTTTGTTGAGAAATAAAAGGTTTAAGGTTAACCCTATGGTATCCGTGCATAATGTGATATACGAGTTAAATGCGGTTTATTTGGAGTGCAATGATTATAATGTAAGTTATTGGTCAAAATATCTGCTTGCTATTTGGTTGGTGTTTGGGTCGGTAATAGTTATCGGGGTATTTATGTGCGCCTACCTCAAAATGCTGCTTATATTACGGTTCATATTAGGGTACTGCATAACGGTACTAGGTGCTATATTTTTGGCAAATATTTTTATCGCATCGGCGGTTAATTCAAAGGCTAACCGATTGTACGGACATTTAAATCGACTGTTCATTTGTTATGCTAAATAAAAATACATTTAAAAACATGTGATATGTCAATTAACATGTAATATGTCAATTATTGTATAAGAATATTTAAATTAATAAGTTTAGCATATTACATATTATAAAACATTGTATTAAACTTGTATTGTAATTTATCAAGGTATTATATTTTATTTGAATCATTGCAGAGAAACATTATAAATATTTTTCAATACACTTAGGACTAAAAATAAAGTCATAAATAACATCGAAATATGTTTTTAAAAAACTATATATTTTCTGTGAAATAAAGATATTTGTGTCAAAACTTTGTGTTGCAGTATATTTGCCGTTCATTTGTATGGGGGAACTGGCGGAAAGTCGTGGCCAATAAAATCGTATGAAATGAATGTGAAATAAACAACTGACTCGTGAGAGAAAGAGTGTAATAAAAAATATATTTTTATTCAATTGATAGGCATTTTTTATGTCTAAAAATTCAGAAAACATTTTAACAAAATTGAAATTTTCTGTCAAATGCATTGAAACACAAAAAAGTAATTTATATTTTTTAGTGTTAAGATTTTAATTCAAATCCAATCACACATACTGTGCAGCAGGTACTGGAGTTAATGG
>CAJPVJ010002873.1:0-12065 GCA_905397405.1 Oppiella nova
TTTATTTTTATTTGATCTAGTTTACGACTAAAGTCCAGTCCAAGTACTTTCCGTACATCTCATTAATACAGTATAATTATTAAATTTCTTTTATTTATTTAAATGGGCATGGCATATTTAAATCAATTTTAATGAATATTTATGGTTTAAAATGAAAATATTATATCCTAGATACTATTAATTATATTTTGTAATTATATTTGTCAAAAAGTGCTTAAAATGTAAGTTTTATTTTTAAATATCACCTTTAATTACATTATGAATGCAATTATAAAATATAAAATATATATAAAATATTATATAAAATATAATGCAATTATAAAATAAAATAAAATAAATCAAAATAATGTTAGGTTTAGTTATGTAAATGTAAAAAATTATTATTTAAACAATGTATTCATAGCTATATATATCTTTTAAATAAATAAATTAGCATGTTTCTAAAATAGTTACAGTGTCACATGAAGCCACGTGTACTGGATGGCACAAATATCTTATTATTTATAGCATCAAACGTTAGTACAAAATAAATATTTCAACATAAATCAATAAAATCAAAATCATACGTTATAGTTTTTAGTAAACTAAACACTTAGCATTATTAAAACAACGCATTGTGCAGTCTGAAATAAAAATCAATGTTGCAGATTTATATGCATGTATAAGTATCATTTGTCTTATAGCATACAATTTGAATGAAAATCTAATTAATTATGAACACAATTAAGAGTAAACTTCGGCAAACTTTAAGCGATTATTACGCTAAACATGGCGATATCTGTATTGAAGTGAGCAAGTATGAATATTTCCTAAAATATATATTTATCACACTAGCTGATAGTATAGACCACATACAAACCGGGTATTATACACCATGGCGATTAGTACAACTTATTGTGGTCAGGCTTATGGTGGTAGGTTGCGCAATTTCAACCGCTATAATTGCGTACGCAAATCACTCGGGTGTCCTAAAATTTCTAATTGATATTAGTGACTTCTTTGGCCACCGTTTATTGACCAGCACTTGGTTGTGCTTGATATTTGTATCAGATGTCCTAATTGAAACAAGGCTATTATACGATGAGCTAAACGGCAAGCTGTACCTCATTACATTTGCGCACAATATCAAGCATGGCACATTTAAATACCCATTGAATCTAATGTACTCTAGACGGCTAAGCATTATATTGAGCTTGGTACGAAAATATTTCATTGTTTACATATATTTGGTCCTAGTTTTCGGTAGTTTAATCACATTGGCAGGTGTCATGTTAATAGAGTACTTCAGATCACCAAGCTACCTTAAACTAGTCATCATGCTCTGCATTGATGTTTGGGGTCTAATTGTAGGCTTGGAAACCTACGGACTGGTAATTTGTGGCTCGACCATCGTCTACCTGTCCGCCATGTATACCAGGTACAAATTTCTGGACATTCACCGTAAAATAGTCGCGTGTATTAAATACCGAAATAGAGACTTACTATTCCGGGCAATCGACGAACACAATTACTGGGAAAATGTAACCAAGGACCTAAACTATAATCTCAATTATATGATCTTTATTATTTATTACCTTGCGTCCATCCCCATTGAGCTATGCGTGTATTTTGTCTTTAAGCCGGATATTAATGTATTAGCCAGGGTGGGAGTTACATTGATAATCTTATTTAATTTTAGCATTATATTTGGCATTACTCTGATTAGCACCTTGATCCCAAAGGCTGCTCATAAACCGTATAAACCATTGTTGTTGTTTATAACAAAGACCAAGGTGTTATCTCTAAGGGACAGATTGAAAGTACTGACATTCATGGAAAGGCTGTCCACCGGTCCCGCAATTGGCTTTTATTGCCTGGATTTGTTTCCTATGAATAACTATGAATTTTACCAATTTTTAGCTATTCTTTGCAGTAATTATCTTCTATTAATTGATTTGTATTAAAATAGTTCACATAATTCGCCACTAAAACCAAACTAATAATATAGTTACGTAATAATTGATTAGAAAATCGTTGGAGCAGCTATATTGAATGAATTTATCCTGGTTATTTAGAGTTTAAAAGCCATAGTGGAAAATGTTCATTTGAGTTTACATAAAATCTAATAATTCTAATGATTCACAATTGTAGGTTTAAATATGAATGATTACTATAGTAATAAATATAATTAATTACAAAGAGTGCGATACACTGATTAATATTATGGGCATTAGAAGTTATTTGGACTCAAATGAACTTTTCCCACTGAACTAGTATAAATTTTACAGCATTATATAAAACCCAATTTTACGGTACTTATTTTTTTAAGTACGGTAATGTTAATTTATTTCATTTTTAATGTTTTTCAAAATAACCTAAAATTAATAATATTAATAAGTAAATAAATAAATAAAATTAATATATTTATTTTAAACAGAAGTATCATGTCAATATCTCTAAACTATATTATAGTATCTGTACAATACATTTAATAAAATGCTCAAAACCTTGTTTATACTTTAATTAAAAATATTTTTAAAAACTATTAATAAATGGTGAGTTTTGTGTCAATCAAAAGCATTTTGTTGAATGAATGTATTCTTTATACGCCAATAGTTTTCATATTCATTTTTTGCCAATTGTACTAGCAACTTTTTATCCATAGCAAAATCATCATTGGCTTTGAGACAAAACAAAATCATAAATATCTTGAACACCAATGCAAACAATTTCACTTCTTTTAACAGCTGTTCCGTTGAATTCATCCCATTTTGAGACCAACTCTTTCCGAAGATAATCTCATTTTCCGAGACATAGTATTGAAGTAATTGTTTGATCGTAGAGTCGTCGGCAAAAGTATGCACAGTTAGGATGTCAGTGCGGAGTCGACCCCATTCGTTGATAATGGTGCCCAGGTCCATTCCCCTGAACCCATAGCTGCTATATTCATAATCACAGATAACTAACTGATCCCCAGATGCCGTCTCATTGTCTAAAACCAATACATTAGAGCTGAACAAATCGTTGTGTGAAAACACGAGAGGACTGTCTATTTTGACGCTCATATCCTTCAGCCACTGGACCTCAGCCTTCAAATCGTGACTTTTGATTGTCTCGCAGTTAAGCCCTTCAATCATCTCATTAATGGCAGGTCTTCTATACGCCTCCTCGCAGTTGAGATCCATCTCTCTGAAGATCCAGTGCACTGGACCTCAGCCTTCAAATCGTGACTTTTGATTGTCTCGCAGTTAAGCCCTTCAATCATCTCATTAATGGCAGGTCTTCTATACGCCTCCTCGCAGTTGAGATCCATCTCTCTGAAGATCCAGTGCTTCTTCGGGAGGGGGACGTCGAGGGCGTGGACACGAGCTATCTTTCGGAACAGTTCTTCAACCAGTTTTAGGTTATTTTGTTCTTCGAGTTTGAAGTGTCGGTGCTTTTGATAGAGAAATAATTATGTTATACAACACACAGACATTGAATACACGGCTGAATACCTGATAGTAGTGTTGGATCTGTCCGTCTTCGAAGAGTCCGTATATTTTTGGTCCCAATTGTGTCTCCGATAGCATCAGAGATGTGATGACATCACTCAGGCGTTCACTTCTCATGTCTTTCAACCTCTCATTTCCATCACTATTCAGATTGTTATACACTTTACGGCCATACAATCGGATGACCACCTCTTGAGGGGCAGTGGATGTAAGGGAGGGCTCATTGACTCCACAATAGTATAACTCATTATTCAAACTCCCGGGTATTGTTCGGACTTGTATTGAGTCCACGGTTTGTTGGATCCAATTGTGGGCCAAATAGTCTCTACATAACTGCAAACACCGCTCTTTGATACCATGGGGTGTCTGTCCTCTAATGAGTACCACTTTCTCCAAATCAAACTCTTCGCCCGCTTTTAAGTCTTTTAAACTTTTTGAATGACAATCGTTTGATGACATGTTTAATGAGAATGTGATTTAAACAGTCAACCAAATCGTATGAATACACAATACTATTAATATAATGAAATGAAAAATGAAATATAAATATTTATATACATGTATATGACAGATAAATAAAAAGTATCTTATATAATAGTTACACATGTACTGTAGTACATTTGTATTGATATGACGTAACCATTCATAAGGAATCCCTACTTAAATGCCATATAAGGATAAACAGATGTATTATTAGGTGATATAGTTATACATTTTCATACCATATAAGGCAATGTAAAACCATTCATAAGGAATCCCTACTTAAATGCCATATAAGGATAAACAGATGTATTATTAGGTGATATAGTTATACATTTTCATACCATATAAGGCAATGTAATGTCAATATCATATGCTTTGAATAACGTGTTCATTAAACCGCGTAATCATGTAATCATGTATTGTGTGGTGTATTGCATAGCATTACTAGCATTGAGTGAACGCATAGTAAGCTTAGAAAGCGATGCATATAAAGCTCTGCACATCGACTCTGGAGTCACAACTGAATTGATTGACTAAAACATCGCTAAACAGTCCGACAATTGATCCAATCGTTTGAATTGCTATTCATTTGAGATCTGATTGACTGCTCGTTGATATGTCTTCAGGAGTGACCGTATGGTCCAAACCAACCCATCGCTTGCTTTTAAATCTATTAAACATTTTGTTTGACAATCATTTGATGACATGTTTAATGAGAATGCCATTTAGACAGCGAACCAAATATTATGAATACGATAATGAAATGAAATAAAACATGAGATACTGTACTCTTATCAATCATTAAAAATATTTTGTAAATGCGATCATTAATAAATATGCCCACAATGTACTAATAGCAGACATCATTGCATTTAAATTATTAAATTATCTTAAATATGTATCCTTGAATAATTATAACAAATATTAAATAATTTATCCTGGAATATATCAATACTAGTAATACATTTTTATATCCATTTATATATATATAATACAAACATATAATTTTGTTTACTCGTTTAATAAGCTGACTAGTTTATTTAATTGAATTACAAATCAAGTAAATACACTGTCATTCACAATTTGGGATACCCTCCCACTCGGTGTCTGTTTTGTGAATTTAGTTACCTATTGTATTGTATCCAAAATAATTGTCCATCATGTTTATACCGGTAGTAAAATATTGTAATTATAATATACATTTTATAAATTAAATACCAATAAATATACACTGATATCAATCAAGTATTTGGTATCAATACTTTATTTTAAGTAATGAGTGAAAAATATTTATTTATAAAAATAATTTTATTCAATAGATTACTAAAGAGTTAAAACTTACAATAATATTATGAACTAATTTTGAATAATTCATTTCATCATATTTATAATGAGGTATAAATAAATTATCCAAATTTAGCCACAAATGTATAATAATTTCGAAATTCATTCAAATAATTAGTTCAGAGGAGAAGGGAATGGGTTTTTGGAAACGAAAGAGTGGTTTAGAGAAGAAATTGATTGTTTCGGTCGTTGTCTTCGTATTGATATCCATCGGACTATTGGTGGCAACCATTGTATTGACCATCAAATACATCCGTAAATTAATGATCATATTTGACACAAAATACTCAAACAATTATTTGATTGTAGAGTCAGACGACGAACCGGATGTTTGCGAATCAGCCGAATGTTTAATAGCAGGTAATAATGGTATCATAAATATATTTATAATTATTTGGACTCACTTTTGATGATAGCCTCCAATCTTCAGAGTTCTCTCAACTTATCTGCCGATCCGTGTGAAGACTTCTATGAGTACTCCTGTGGCGGTTGGATCCGCAACCATACTATCCCACCCGATATGCCCGGGTTGTCTCAGTTTGATGTCACCAGAAAGACAGTTAAAGATAATCTTAGAGGTGATTTAAATTATAAGTGTTTATACTGTATATACTTTATTAATTATAATATTATTATATGTATAGTACTTCTGGATGCAGAATATGATAATAAGTACCCGACAATTATATCGGACGCCACTAAATACTATAAGCAGTGCATGGATTTGGGTAATACAACACATATAATAATATTGACCCAAAACTGTAACTTTTTAATAACCAATGAATCTTTAAATTTAATGCTTTATCAATAAACAGAAGAATAGAAACATTTAAATTAAAACTAATATTTAAATAAAATTTAAAACAAATTAAAAATAGGAAAACGAGAGACGGGTTTACGAGTACTGAAAGATTTAGTAAATGATTGGCCGATGATTAACAACAATCAAGAAATTCCCAACTTTTTGTGGTGGAAAGAAGTGGCCAGGCTTAATAAGGGACATGGATTCAGTTTTATTTTAGACAATTATGTCGGTTTGGATGATAAAAACACCTCTATTTACTCTATTTATGTAAGAATCTATCGACTAATATATTATACCTTGTTATGATAATGTTTGCTTACTTCTGTATATTATTGACGTGAATGGACAGGTAGACGCACCGTCACTGGGTGTGGGTCGGACCCAACTGGTCAAACCTGATGATCAAAACAATAAGCGAATTCTGGAGGCGTATAAAGTATTGATTGAAGAATCGGCACAACTATTAGATGGAGGCGCCGGCAAACTGAGTGCTAATATTAAGGCAGACATTCAACATGTGGTGGACTTTGAGTCAGATTTAGCCAAAATTATGGCCGAACCGTCTGCCCGTCGTATAAATAAAATAGATTTACAAACATTTGTCAACACATATAATATACCGCTTCTGGATATTGAGAGGCAGGTGTTCGCCAACTATGCGACTATCGATGGCAACACAGGGCTTATAGTTTATGACCGAGATTATTTTAGACAATTGGCTGATCTATTAAACAGAACCCACGCCAAAGATGTCAAGTATTTGAGATTATATTAAGTTTTGATTAAATATAAATAATTTCCTATTAATTATATTATCAATTCATATATTAATATATTTCTGTAGAATAATACAGAATTACCTGAAGTGGCGAACTGTGCGCTCATTAGGCACTCACACGTCAAAGGCTTTCAGAGACATAAGGTTTGCGTTCAACAGAGTGTTGATAGGAGTGGAGGAACCGCCGGCTCTTTGGGAGGTTTGTGTAAATCTGGTCAACGATAGACTCCCTTTCGCTGTCGGAAGGGTTTATGTGGACAAACACTTCCCCGAAGAGGCCAAACGGGATATGGATGTACTGATCGATGCACTCAACAAAGCCTTCACTGAATTACTCGATGAGAACGAGTGGATGGAAAAGGAGACCAAAGATAAGGCCAAAGAAAAGGTACGGAATATTCATATAATGATTAAATTAATTGTAATCTTTGAATAATTAATAATTCATTAAATAAATGTAAACATATTGTACTATATATGCTGTATTTCATTGTATGCTAGTTGGCAGCCATGTTGAGAGCCATTGGTTATCCGGATTTTATTAAAAAGACTCTGAATTGACTGATTATTATAGCGAAGTAAATATATTAATTTAACCATGATTAATTATGGACTATTAGTTTTATGACATATTAAACACATTAATTGTTGTCAAAACAGTTAGTCTTAAAAGACAATTCATTCCTCGCGACCATTACTACCAACGACTTGTGGGCCACTAAGAAGAAGCTAACAAAGTTGAACAAAAGCAACAAGGACAGATCAACACATGAGTAAAAGAAATTTTGTATGAAAAGTAACTAGATTATATAAATCTGTATTTCAACGAACAGTTGGAATAGGGGTCCGGCGACTGTCAACGCATTCTTCAATCCTAAACTCAATCGCATCCGTAATGATGAGTAAAATACAAATTAATTAATTCATTAAAATATGACTTCCATTCATAGAATTCCCGGCTGCAATACTTCAGTCTCCATTCTATACGTATAAACTACCAATGTGAGCATGGTCATTCTCTCTTAATAAATTATAGTAACTCTATTCATATTATAGGGCATTAAATTTAGGAGCAATCGGAGCGGTATACCATTCATAATAAAATCAAAATAAAATGTCATAAATAAATAAATGATTGTTTAGGGTATTGGTCATGAGATCACCCATGCATTTGATGATCAAGGTATTTATATTTAACAAATTTATATTTAAAATATCTGATTCAAATATGGATTAATATAGATATGCTTATCTTTCGTATCTTGCAAACTTTTATGCTTACTACTAAATATCAATATCTTTAGTGAATAAAGTCTATGAGTTTAAGTTAAATTTAAATTGATTAGTTAAATTATACTGCTTATACCATATTCTATACGTGTTGTACAGGTGCTCATTATGACAAGTTTGGTAATCTATACAATTGGAGGGATGGAGTCACTCAACAGAGATTCAATGAACGGATCAAATGTTTTATCAATCAATACAACGGTTATAACGACTCCAACGCTGGAATGAATGTTAGCTATTATTATACATTATATCGAAATATGTATTCATTTCACTATTATTTAGATCAATGGAAAGACAACTGTTGGCGAGAATATTGCAGATAATGGAGGCTTAAGACAAGCATTTAGAGTATTATTATTAACATATATTGATATTTATTTTCCAATTAATGTCAATTCTGTGAATCCCTATGACATCCCTATCCCATAAGGCACTGGAGAACTATAGCTTCCGTAAGCAGTCATTGCCGGGAAGTATGAAGAGCTTCACGAGTGAACAGCTATTCTTCCTGTCGTTTGCAAACGTGAGACTCAATTGGATTCATATTTTTAACGAATAATTTAATTTATTTTGAATACCATTCCCATAGGTTTGGTGTTCAAACATTAGAGATAAGGCTTTAAAACGCTGGATCGAGACCGACCCCCACATTCCCGACAAATACCGGGTTTGGGGCACTGTTTCCAACTCCGAGTCATTCGCCAAAGCATTCAATTGTAAGCCAAAGACTAATATGAATCCCGAACCCAAAGACAAATGCATTCTCTGGTGACTCAACCTTATTGTCAAATATGTATGGGTTTTAATTAATGTCACAAAATATAAATTATAAAAATCTATTAAACCCTTTAACGGTAAACGAATTAAATTTTATTTCCAAAACTATTACATCTAATGATCATTTCGTATGAACAAGAAGTCCAATGACACCATTGCTAGCCATATATGTTAAGCTCTTTCGGATATTCCGCATATGAATGAGTGGTTTCACACTATTTTTGACTATTTTTTGTAGAATTTGTGCCCAAATTCTAGACAACTCTTCAGTGCTTTTACATTTTTAGTCGCTTTGGATCTCATCTGCTGTACTGTATTACACTTAAAACATAACACAAAAATACTTGTAAAATATTTAAAAGTTACAAGAGTCACAAGTCATAATATATATGTAGCGCATGAAATCAAAATATGAAAATGTAATTGTGTTAACATATAAATAGTTTTTAAATATTAAATATTATTTATTAGATTCTCATTTCGAGCCCAATATTAACAGCACCGGTATTTAAGAAAAACTCAAACTTTTTAAGTTTAAGGGGAATTGTTGTATTGGGTGTTGTCTTGAATTTATATTTATGGACCAAATGAGCGACAGCTGTCTTGGCCTCCATTAATGCAAACCTCATTCCCACACAATTTCGGGGTCCCGTCCCGAACGGCATATACGTGTATGGAGTCAATTGGTCCCTATTCTCCGGCATAAACCTCTCGGGATCCCAGACCTCTGGGTTTGTGTAGTACTCAGGGCTGTGATGGAGGGCATGGATGTCGATGTTTACCATCATTCCCTTTGGTATTGTTAATCCTGTGTCTCCTTTGGATGAAATAATTATATTTGAATTAAATCTTAATACAGAGAATATTCTGTTAAAACACATACCGATTGTGTAATCCTCTGAAGCTAATCGACTAACGGCTGGAATGGGATTATAAAGTCTGAGTGTTTCGGCAATACATGCCTCCAAATACGGCATTTTCGAGACACTCTCGTAATCATACTTTCCGTCCAAACCATTCACTTCTTCGTACAGTTTTTGCTGACACTTCTCATTGAGTGCCAGACTATAAAACAGATACGACAGCAGAGCACCGGTAGTCTCATATCCGGCCACTAAAAATATAAAACTATTGGCCAATATATCGATGTCTGTCAACAAAGTATTCTTTGATTTATTTAATATCTCCGTTGACTCCGACTTTCCAAAGATATCTTCATTCAAGTCATTCATGTCTATCTCATTGTCTGTATTCATGCGGTTCTGGGCGTCAATCATGAGCTGAAGATAATCTCTTTGTCGCACTTTCTCTGACTTACGTTTCGCCAGAATAGCCGTAATCTGGAAACCAATGTATCATTTTTATTATCAAATGTTTCAGTTGTTAAGTTATTTATGTGTTACTAACCGCTGATGTGAAGAACCTATTGACTGATGGATCCAAGAATTGAAATCCTGTCCACTTCTGAAGGTTTTGTGATATACTGATTAAAATGGTGAACACGAATATTCTCCACCGACTGCCTCGTAATACTTTACTGGCATTTACTATGAATTCATTGGTCTTATGGTCATTATATGTGTCTATTTTGGTGCCGAAAGCACACGAAGCGATCACATCCATCGTTAGGCTTCCCATCGTTTTCTTCATCTCCACGTCTTCTCCAGACATGGCTTTGGTCTCCAAATAGTTGTCTAATCTGTGGACACAATCAATGATAATGGGATGCATTGATCGCATCTTTCCACTCGAAAACGTCGGACTTATCTATTGATTCGTTATTATTAGTAATAATTAATAAATAGTTATTTAAATACAACTCACAATCGATCGCATAGTCTTCCACTCGTCTCCCATCAGATTAAACAAACCCCTGTCCTGTAGGGCATCATTGAATGAAAATCCATTTCTATTGACAAATACATTAAAATCCTTTATATTCATGATTTTGATTAACTCCGGGTCGACCACATTTAGTACGGGTGTAGTGCCCATAAATAATCTATAAATTTGTTAAAACAAAAATTTTGTTAAATATATAATAATAATCATAGTGATTGTCAAACATAGCAGTATTAACTACTCATACACACCCGTGTAATTTACCAAATTTCTGATAATTATCCTGGGACAGTTCTGGCATTGATTTGGTAAATAATTGCCAAAATGTCCCTAAAATTGGTACAGGTTTTGGACCATTGATTCCCCGGGAACTCCAATATTTAAAATTCCGGGTTAAATAACTAATAAAGAGTATATGTTTAAAATAATATAAAATATTAATTAATATATTTATATTTATACTTACAAATACAGTATAACCAAAACGGATACAGATGCAATCAATGAATTCAACGAGAATAAATTATCTAGCAACATTTTTAAGCCTACAAACTTTTATTGTATATAAAACTGTCTAATGACTTAATTATTAAATAATTTTGTGTTTATATACTTTTGAAGTCTGTTTATCAAATATCTAATCATATACTGTATCATTTTATCATTTTATAGCGTAAGTATAAACCACTTCACAACCAGTTTAATAGGATTCCCTATTATATAAGCTAAAATACTAATCAAGGACATACTAGTTAACATATTTATCATTTATAAAACTAAGTACATTAGGGGCTGTTAGCAGTTCATTATGGGCAAAAAATGTTTATCAATTAAATTGAATGTTATTAACACTTGTCTAATAGTTTGAATAACTGTTAATGACATTGAAAAGATAATTAATTGTAAATGTTTATTACAATAATTATAATAAATGATTAGTAATATTTTATTGCTTTGAAAAGTTTATTTAAATGTTACTAGTAAAGTAATAAGTTACTAAATTATATTTACAGTATTGAACTTTAGCTTGATAGAAATTTTTAAAAATCCTTTAACCAATATCTCATAAAAAATAATAAAATAATATTATATTAGTTTAAATGCTTATATTTTGAGAGTAGTTTTAATAATTATTTTTAGTATCGGGTGTCCCATCGTATCAGTAAGATTTCTAAATTAATTTTAAAATATTTACAATTATATTTTGTTAACAAAAACTATACCAAAATGTTGGACATTTATTAAAATTTTATGTGCACTTCATAAA
>CAJPVJ010002875.1:0-12061 GCA_905397405.1 Oppiella nova
TCACCAGAAACTCAGTCAATGGTTGAGTGTTGGACAGGCATTGGAGCGCACTGTTCATGAAACAGGTGTTCCCTAAGTTCATGAGTCCACACAAACCGGGAACACATTTCGATGAACGGGTGGCTATGGCTCCATAACGGGGACGACTCGAAGGCCACGTGCCGTCACTGTTGCGCACCTCCAGAGTGACGATTGTGCCGCTCATGAGTCCCACGTCATGGAGGCTCTGATTGTCGTTTGTCTTGTCGTTAGAACTGGAAGGAGAGGCCGACTCGTTGTGCGCGTTCAGCACAGACCCACTCGACCACAATTGGGTGTCTTTGGAGGTGTCGACCGAGAAGAGTGTCTTCATATCGCTCTCCAATTGAGCCAAAGTTGTCACTCGACTCAAGTGTTTGACGACAATGTCTTCTTTGGCGCCATAGAGACAGAGCTTGAGTTCGATGGGATAGACCTCAACCATACAGTAGGCGGAGTACGTGCCCTGTTCTATGACCGGCCGCCGGATCACCTGCTCCTCACACACCACTCCGAACTCCTTGACCAACAGCTGCCACCCCTCCTCCGGCACGAACTGGTAGTCCAAGTCTTCCTGCAGACGCTCCCGGAGAGTCCAGTTGTCCGTCGATTGGAACAGAGCTGTCCATCAATGAGATCATCAGATATCACTGCAAGACACCACCCAATGGGCTCTCAATCATCAACAATACCTGAGTTGTCAATGGGTCCGGGATTGTGGACCTGTTGTCTGTCGTTGAGGTATACTTTACACAATTCCCACCACTTCTTGTCCAACAGATACCAAAACTCCCCCCTTTTCATGGGTTTTTGGGTCAGTTGCAACACTTCGCTCACGTCTGAGCCGCAGTCCATCTCGTGCTCCTTGTTGTCCATCAGTGCCCTCCGAATGTGTGTCCAATTGGTGGTAAACAGTGACCAAATCAGTGACAATCAGTGACACCACTTCACCGTAACGTAAGTCCAGTTCACATGAAGAATGAGTTCACAAATTGAGCTCAAATTCAAACCATTCATGCATTCAATNGACACCACTTCACCGTAACGTAAGTCCAGTTCACATGAAGAATGAGTTCACAAATTGAGCTCAAATTCAAACCATTCATGCATTCAATGCATACGTTTTGAGACCCTATTTATGCTCTACTTTTGCCTTTCAATGCACACAACGCGCCTTCACTCAAACCCTGTGTTATAACGACAGTTATGGAGAGCTCTGATTCACAAATGCATTGCTTTTGTGCGCATGACTTGACGTTTCATTCAAGTGTTGGCTGTGTTTCACAGATTGTCTCCTATTTTAACACACATTTCGTAATACAATTGCGATTTCATTCACTATTTACAGTCAATTCACTTTCACTACTGTTTGAGTAAGCAGTCATACAGTATACACTGTAGTGTTGACAACTATACCAACACTCAAACGCCTATTCAGCAATTATTTATGATTTAAACACTTAGACTAATTGAGTATTACATTAGTTTTCAATGAAATTGCAAACCATTCAAAACTATTGTGGCAAACATTGCAGTATTGGTTCAAATAACTGTTCAATGGTTGAAATAGTTTGAAGACTGTATTGCTTGTAATCTGCATATCCAGCAAATACCCACTCATTAAGACATTGAGTCATAAGTTCATTACATAACTGTAACATTGGGTTAATCCTTGAGATTTGGAAACCCTATTTTCAAGCAGTGTTTTGGTCTACTTTACAAATATTCATAAATAGCTCATTACTGTACATCACTTCCCATTTCACACCACATTTGCAATTGGCATCAATTATGTTGATCTCACCTTGCTAAGTCCTAGCCCACTCATTTACACTATTATTACCTATAATATACTATATTTGAAATTCGAGATTTAACTTATAGTACACTATAGGCCTATTATTTTGTATAAGAAAATTTACTATGATTATTTTGTTAAATATTTTAGCTGTAATACCTGTAGAAAGTTATGAGTCGGTAATTATTACAGGTACTGTATATAAACCACAAATTGTCATATAGTACCAGGGTATCATCCAATTTGTTTTTGTATAAGGTCATTGTTTGCCTTATGAGTGATTCAAATGTATTCCTCCATGGTATCATCCGATTGAGTGACAATTTGGTGATTAATAACTAAGTTTATAATAATATAGTGTATTTTATGATACAGTATTTGCACTGTTAATTAGTATTCAATTATACGAGAATTGTCATTAAAATTAATTAAACATTAAAATTTTCATAGAATAACTTGTCCATTGACTTTACATGGTTAGAAATGAGCAAGCTAATTCATATTAGAAAGTAAGATGTGTTAGTAATTGTATATACCGTGCCGGTAGTGCCTATTCATACAACTTTGTAGATATACCGGTATTCGTGTAAACTTTGTGCCAAACTTTTGGAGTTGCATTGCATTGCTTACAATGCCTTACATTGACTGCTATTGTAAATAAAGCCGTAATTTATATGAAATCAATTCACAACTCAAAGTGTTTTTCAAACGTTTATTCAATTGAATTAAAACTAAAACTAAAGTATATTTAGTTTGCAATCATTTGTAAAAAGTATTGTTTGTATGAATAAATGAAATAAACATTAGTTCCGAGTCTAAGACAATGTGCGAAGAAGTGAAACGATTGCAATCAAACAGTCAATGCATACGCAATGTGTGTGTATTGGCTCACGTGGACCACGGTTTGTACCAATTGGTCACCAATAGGTGATCCATAAGACCAACATATGACACGACATTCACTTATTGATGCCATTGTTTGACTGAATTGAAGGCAAGACAACTTTAGTGGACTCATTGATTGCGAGCAATGGTATAATATCCCGAAGAATGGCCGGAAAGTTGCGATATTTGGACAGTCGAGAGGACGAGCAGTCCAGAGGAATCACAATGAAGTGCAGCGCTATATCACTGACCTATGCGTCCGGTTAGTTAGCACTCGTGTCAACTCATGTCATGTCATCGAGTAAGTTGTGTCCAATCAGGTGATGGCGAGTATTTGGTGAATGTGGTGGACAGTCCCGGACACGTGGACTTCTTCGGCGAAGTGTCGACAGCCATCCGTTTGTGCGACGGGTGTATAGTAGTGGTGGATGTGGTGGAGGGGGTGTGCAGTCAGACCAAGAGTGCTCTCCAACAGGCGTGGATCGAGCGCTTGAAACCAGTCCTTGTGCTCAACAAAATCGATCGCTTGTTCGTCGAACGGAAGATGAGTTCTTTGGATATTTATATGCATTTGTTGCAGATCTTGGAACAAATCAATGCTTTTTTGGGACAACTCTTCACTTGTGATGTATTGGGTAAATGTGTGCCCAATTCACTGCCCGACCAACCCGTCAATGATTCCGATGGCAACCAACAAACCTATGATTGGAGCTCTGGTTTGGAAGACTCGGACGACTCTACACTATATTTTACGCCCGAAACCGGAAATGTTGTCTTTGGGAGTGCTATCGATGGCTGGGGTTTCACTATAAGTGATTTCAGTGGTTTCCTGTCTGCCAAGTATCACATCAAAGAGGAAGTGCTAAACCGAACCCTTTGGGGCGACTATTACTTGAACAGCAAAGATAAGAAGATAATGAAAGGCGCGCTCTCGAAGGCCAAGAAACCTATTTTCGTGACAATGGTTTTGGACAATATTAACGCCATTTACGAAGCGGTGGCCATTAGACGAGACAAACAGATGATCCAAAAGATAGTCACTTCTCTTGGTATTAAATTTACAACACGTGATCTCAATCACTCGGACTCCCGGAGTCAACTGCACTCTATTTTCTCGCAATGGTTTCCCATATCAAACGCTGTCCTTAAAATGGTTTGTCGTATAATTCCGAGTCCTTTGCAAATAAGTGAGGAACGGGTGGAGAATTTGATGTGTTCTAACACTAAACGATTTGATAGTTTGCCTCAACAAACACAACAACTTAAGAGTGATTTTATGAAGTGCTCTTCAAATAGAGATTCAACTCTTATTGTCTGCGTTTCTAAAATGTTTCCGTTTGAGAAGAAATTTTTGCCACAAAACAGACAAAGAGCTCTCACTCGCGAAGAGATACTAAATCGTAGACGACTTAAAGAATTAGAAGACAAATCTGTGAAACACTTAGAGACTGATCCGCAAACACAAGGGAATTCAGTATCAAATGAAGTGATTGACGCGATTGACAAACAAATTGAAGAGAACCCCAAAGTTTTTATAGCTTTTGCTCGAGTATTCAGTGGTAGCATCAGAAATGGTGATACAGTCTATGTTTTGGGTCCCAAACATAATCCCAATAAAGTTAATGATAAGATGGAAATTGATTGCAATCTAACGATCCATGACTTGTCATCCGATCAACACATAACAAAGTGTCAAATCAATGATTTATATGTTTTAATGGGACGAGAACTGGAAAGTGTGGACGAGGTTTGTGCCGGAAATCTATTAGGTATTGGAGGCCTTGAAAATCATATATTAAAATCGGGAACCCTTTCGAGCACAATATATTGCCCGCCATTCATTGACTTACATTTAGCTACTGTTCCTATACTTCGAGTGGCAATAGAGCCCCAAAATCCATCAGAAATGCCAAAACTAATTAATGCATTGAAAATGTTGAACCAATCGGATCCCTGTGTGGACGTAAAGATACAGGAAACTGGAGAACACGTCATTATGACCACCGGTGAAGTACATCTCCAGCGCTGTATTACTGATTTGACTCAATTTTCATCAATTGAATTAAATTGTTCCGAACCTATAGTGCCTTTTAGGGAGACTATAGTGAGTCCACCGAAGCTGGATATGACTAATGAGCTAATTTCCGCTCAAAAAGCCAATCCTTGTATTTCGGACAACAGTGACCGGTCTATAGAGTTATTGACTGTCAACAAAAAGTCAAAAATCAAATTCATTGCCAAACCATTACCAGAAGAAGTTTGTAATTTATTAGAGAAAAATACAAATCTTCTAAAAGTTATAACAAGAACTCAACGAAAATCTGTTGAATTTTGTGAACAAATAACACCACAAACGTTGCAATCAATACAAGAACTGCGGTCTCGTCTGCAGAAAGCATTTGTTGACTCGGAATGGCCTGAAGAGACAGTCGACCAGATTTGGTCAATTGGTCCTAAATATTGCGGAACTAATATTTTATTGAATAAAATTGCAGGTTTTAATCGATTTAATTCATGTTTTGGCAAAAATGATATTAATTTGTCTCAAGAGAATGATTCCATGGATAATGAAATTCGATATCAATATGAGAACAGTTTTGTTAGTGGTTTCCAATTGGCGACACTCGCCGGTCCTCTCTGTGATGAACCCCTTATGAGTGTCTGTTTTATTGCTGAAGAGTGGACCATCTCTTGTGATAAATTAGATTTAAATAACGATCCCTTCGGACCATTTAGTGGACAAATCATGTCGACAGTGAAGGACGGTTGCAAACGGGCCTTTCAGGCGCAACCTCAACGTCTTATGGCAGCCATGTTCTCCTGTTCCATACAAGTAGATGACGATGCCTTAGGTATGTGTTTGATTTTGCCATTTATTTGCTTATTCTGTATTTGAGGTACGGATTACTTAACAAGCTACTGTAGTTACTTTTTAAACTTAACACACAATCTGAAATTGCTGTTAAATGTATGCTGTTACCATAATACTGTACAATATATATTATTACAGTTATGTGTAACCTTATAGTTAATTACATTGAATTAAGTTCTGGGAGCATTTGTTCGCCACTATTCCTAAATATATTATGTCAACTGTCCGCAAATACCTGGATAAATATATGAATATTATTCTGTATTTGCATACAATTTTTTATATTAATATTTAATTATTATAAAGCTCATAACTGAACTAACTGGTAACTAACTCAAGTGATTATAAAGAGTGTAATTGCCGACTTATATTATCTTAATATTTATGGTACTGTCCGCAATATTGGTGCATAATCAATTTTAGAATATTTAATATACAGGTATCGTACTGTATTCTTTATACAAATATTTTTGTATAGAAATGATAAAAACTCATATTTAAAATAATATTCAACAAAATGAATGTTATAAGAATACTATTAAAACTAAATAAACTGGAAACATTTTAACATGGTGTTTATTCCGGTTAAATAGAGATATAAGTAATTGATAAACATTTGTATATTTATATCGGTATAGTTACATAAATGGTTTAGTATTGTAATTGCTTTTCGGTATATAATTTATTTTTTGTACCGTAATTTAGAAATTATCAAAACTTAAGTCAGTTGATAGTAAATAAATAAATAGGATTCTAATAAATATTTAGCATTATATTATTTTTAATCGTTTGTTTTGATGATTACCATAAGCCCTGATCAGTAGTTGAGTTAAGCACAGCATAAGCCAAATCCCAGGGAAACGCCGGTAAATCTGTATCTTCTTTTGACACTAGTTTTCAAAGAGATTTATATTAAAATAGTGTTTCAAATAATTGTGACTAAATTATACCAATTTTAGTAGAGCTAAAAAGTCTAGCCTTCTTGACGCCCTGATTGCATAGCATTCCTGTGAATAGGATTTGAAAATGTTATCCAACTATTGCTTACTGAACACTATGTAATGAACATGTAGTGCACTGACCGTATACTCGGATTCCGGCTACTCTGGCATAAGGCGGGTGACTATGAGTGTAGGGGCCCTCGAATTGTGCCGTATCCGGACACCGGCATACCATAACGTAGTGGGCTTTACCACTTCGCTCACTCTGGAGGGCCAGTAGTGTCCAATCAGTGGCCGCTTTGCACATACGAACACTCATTAGGGGCTCACATAGCTTGACCTGAGTGTACACCTGTAACCCAATAATGATATCATTGATACAATTAGTTGATAGTATGTGGTGTTGAAGACATTTCACACCTTTTTGTCATATCTTCGGGTCAACTCAATGGTGTGTCCGTCATCTAAGGCTGTGTCTGCACTGCACTCCCAATTGAAGTTCTCAGAGCACTGGCAAAGGGGTTGTGTGTGATTCATGCGAACGAATAAAGCGCTGCAAACCTTCAATTTAAACAAATTATTTGTGAAATCATTTTTATGCTTTCATTACAAACCTGTTGAGCCGCACATTCCGGTAAATTATGTCTATATTTTGGACCACTATTTGTGATGTTTTTCTCCTAAAAAAGAATTAATTAATTAATTTCTAAAATGAGGTCAAATGCTAATAGTGCTAATTGATGCCATATTAATCTTTCGAGTTTATCGAAAATTTATATTAAAATTTGTAATTTATCATATATTGATTAATTTAGAATTATTCTAAATATTAATAATATATTTTTATGTTTTTAAAGTCAAAAGTTTTTAAAAACTTTATGGAACCAAGAGTTACATTTGGGATTTTACATTAAATTAAACTAACATAATAATCCTTTAATTATTTATCATATAAAATTGAATTGAAATATGAAATAGAAATGATTCAAAAGAGTTTTAAAATATTTGTGAACTTATTTCAACCGACCGCAACCGAGGATTTATTTTAGAAATAAACCTAACCAGGGACAAACATAGTTATTTAGTCTATAGTATTTGCATTTTAAATTATTAACTACATTTCCATTTGAAATATTCTAACTATTATATACTACTGTAGTATTTTATTCACCCCCCCCCCTCTAGGGGGCCCTCTATTGAATTGTATACCGATAGTAAATTACACAATTGACAAATATCAGATCTCTTGCCATATATTTATTGAAAAAAATTAAAATTAAATAAAACTTTAGAAAATGTGAATTAAAATTTTATAAATTTATTAGATGATGTAATTTAGAATTTAAATTTTAAATATAATAATTAGTGTTTATGAAAATATTGTTAGCATGGTACAATATTTTCAGTGTTAACCAATAATTTGATTATCTAAATAAATTAATTGTAATTATGACCAAAGTTTGTGTGATATTTGTATGGAATTTTATACCATTCATAATTTCAATGTTAATTCTTATACAATCTATTAGTTATAAAAACTTACTTTAAAATCATTAACAGAAGATTCCGCATAAGTTTGCGGCTTATCTTTGATTAGTTTGGTTGTCCGCAAACCCAATGTCTCTATAATACAAACAATGACCACAAATACACATATTCTGAGACTTATTTGATTTTTCATTCTTAAGACTTAAACACAAACTTCACTGAAATTAACTGTATTTAAGTAAACGATTGATTTGAGCGCTGAGTTGAAAGAAATAGCTGAAAGAAGGCCATTATATCGTCGATCGCAGGGCTTCTCGACGAAGAGGTCACTTCTCAACCTCATTATACGGGTTTTATTTGGGGTTTTTAGTCAAATCCTGTATTAAATGAAATGCTTCTAAACTTTATAATTAATATCTTAAATAAATTATTGGTTCACTTTATTTTATATTTCAAGACAAGAGTTGAATTAAATTTTTAAATTATCAAATATTATCTCATTGTGTGCGACTATCCTATGCTTCGTGTTACCATCGGTTAGACTAATACATGTCCTCATAAAAGGCCTGTTTTCAAGTTCAATGCAATTTTACTTATCATTTTGTTGCTTTTTACTGGTTTGTTCATGTGTAAATAGCTGGCTAGTTTTATCAATTTAATATTGCTTATTTATATGTTGCATTGTTAAAGTTTTAATATACAGTACTATACTGTGCTTATCATAATTATATTAATGGTTACAGTATAAGATGGGAAAATGCATAATAAATTAGTATAAAATCCACTCATAGTATAGACAGATTAAGATGAAATCTTGCCAAATATTTACTTATCTTTTGTATCTATACGGGTACTACCGTATTAATAAGTTTTTCAACAAATAACTTGATCAGTTATTAAACATATGTGTAAATTATTTAAATGAGTTGAGTTTGATTTATACCAGTTAGCAATAGCTTGCTAGACTAACAAGTAAGATGGTTTTATATTAAAATGGTAAACAAATTGATTTTGTTAATTGGTATTTGTTAAAATATATCATTTTTATTATAGTATCACTCATATTATTTTACAATTAGAAAAATAAAGACTAAATTTACAATAATTATCAACAACATCTATTTTATACAATAAAAATAATATAATTCTTAACGAGTTGTTTGAATGAGTACTTAAACAAATAATAATAATAATTAATGGTTTTTATATAGAAGTGGAATGAAAATGAAAACATTAATATATTGTTACAATTATTAAATCAGCGGCAAAAGGATTTTAAATTATTTTTAATGAAATGTTTATACAAGAATAATTAACCAATAATAAATAACATGAAAATTACAAAACTATATATTTAATATAATTGAATATTTTAATGACTCAAAAATACTTTTAGACATTTGAAAGAATCATAATTTCAACTCAATATTATAATAAAACAATAAATAAATAATTTTGCACTTAATTTAATGTTTAATGATTGTAATTGACATGTATTTATTTGAATGTATATATTATGTCTACCGATTTCCATAAAATCTCTGATCATTTTTAGTATAGAAATATAAAAGATAGTCATTCATTATAATGTGTATTTATGTTGTAGGGACAGTTAGTTAATGACTATAACTTTTGAATGAATAATTTTAAGAGTTAATGGCTCAGGATTTTTATAAACTTTAGCTACAAATTTGCGATTATAACTGTAGTGAGGTACAAAATATCTAAATTAAAACAATTGAAACGTTTGTTAATAATTTAGTAGATATGGTTTTGAGTATCTTTTTGTAAATAAATTTCATTTTAAAGTTTGTAAATCAATAATAGAGTTGTCGTCCATTTTTCTAAAAGAAATGAATCAAGAATTGTATGATAAATAAGTGATGAATAATGAATAGTTAGCCAAATAAGTCTCACTTGACTGGTTTGGAACAGTAGCCGCTGTATGTCCTGATATGATCGGTTACACCATATACTGTTCCGGCTGTTATC
Organism: Oppiella nova; assembly: GCA_905397405.1. NCBI lineage: Eukaryota > Metazoa > Arthropoda > Arachnida > Sarcoptiformes > Oppiidae > Oppiella > Oppiella nova. The sequence continues at coordinate 9,995 of CAJPVJ010002875.1, forward strand.
ACATTGGCTTGTTTGTGGTGAGTGGGACACACATATCCCTCAGCACATTGACAAAGTGTGTTAGTATTCACTTCTTCCACATCTGGTCTCTTACGTACAGTAAACAGACGACACGGCTCTTTGCGCTCACACCTCAGCCTCTGTTCAATACAATCAATACAATCAATACCATCAATACAACCAAACATTACATTCATATATCTCTGCAATCATCACATTTTCGCAACTCTTTTCCTGCACATGATTGCTATAAGTATTTATTAATCCCAGACCTACTAACCTAAAGCTGTTTAAATTTGATATACAATAATTTAATTATTATACCTTAATAATACTGTTTTAATTATGGTATAATAATTTAAATTAAACTAATTTAATTGCTTACTATTTCTAATCTTTAGTTTGTATTTAGATGTCAAGTGTTAAACTAATACAATACTGTACAGTTTTGTCTTTTATACTATCTTGATAAAATGAGGATAAATTCTATAAGAATTACGATGATTAATACAAGCATTTAAGGTGTGAATTCGTATTATATAGACTTAACATTAGTGTCACAAAATTTTGAATTAATTTATAAAAATATGCCAAACTCATTTAAATGCCTAAGCTATTTAATTTGTAAACATATACCAATAGTTTAAAGTTAAGTACAATAATCATTGATAAACTTACAGTTTCTGGCGAACACGCGAATAGATATTTATATCCAATGCCCATTTTGGATGATTTAAATATTTGGTGCTTAAAAATATAGGCCACACTATTCTTAGGACAGACACAGTTAACTGTCTGAGTGGTCGTGTTGTCTGCATTTGTGGTCAGAGTCCACGTTATGTCTCGAAAATAGCGACAAACGGGCAGTTTGTTTATGGGTTCGCACAGCTTTAGGCAAAACAAATATTAGATTTTCTGTGAATATAATAATCATTAATATGAGACTCACTTTGAGTTGTCTCGACTTATCCCCTAACGTGTGGCCATCGTTTGCATCCAAAGATGTCGAACAGGACTTAGTGCCCGAACAGCGACACTGTCTCTCTATCCATGGAGTCGAATAAGTATCTAATTTATTGCACACCGACCACAACGAGCACACCGGTAGGTCCTCTTCCGATGTCACCTACCAGTTCACAAATATACAAATATTTTCTTATTCCTTGTTACTATGTTTTAATCAATTCATTTACTTGAATATATCATTTTCAAATCAATTATTCTAGATGAAAGTCTTTCTATAGTCATAAGTTTAACATCAATTTCCCAAAGTTTTCTTTATGGTGTTTTGTGTTATACATTCTGTATATTAATTATGCATGTTTTATATTATACAATACTTTGTACAGTATGTTAAATATAAATGCTTAATTAGATTTTATACTGTAGATGTTTTAAGGAAGTTATAGCATTTTTATACTATGTACAGTACTTGTTAATAATATTATGTTAAAAGTTTTGTGAACCCATTATTTATGTACTAATTTCCCAAATATGTATATAATTTCTTAAAGGAATTATGACAGACAATTAAGTCCTTTTTGACATTTAAGCATTTTTTCGATTTAAAATATTTTACACTTATACGGTTATTTAAATTTATAATTATAGTGCTCACGAATATTTTTAATAATGGAAATAATTCCATCAAGCAAATTATTATAAATTATTTGTATATAAGAATTTCTGAATATAAAACTTCATTCCATGTGTTTAAATAGCTAATATACTGTTTAATATTCTGTGAAAAAATTTTAGTAACAGTAAGCCCAAAACCATTTTATACAGTAGGGGACTCCATAATTTTCCCCAATAATGCTTTTTTGCATTTTATGTTTTAATGGTTTTTATATTTTTTTATTAAACATTTATTTGTATTTTTTTGTTGGTATATTTCAATTTAATGTTGAATTTCATTTCATTTTGTCAAAAAAAGGAACATGTACTGTGCCTTAAAATACATTTACAAGTATAAATATTTTTTGTTTAATTTAAAATTCGATTTGAATTATATACCATTATTTATAGTATAAATTTTATTCTGATTCTTTAAAAATTTGAAGTATT
>CAJPVJ010002876.1:0-12059 GCA_905397405.1 Oppiella nova
GGACAAAGTGAACCCAAATGGAGGTTCAGTAGCGTTGGGACACCCATTGGGGTATATTTGTGTGTCTGTATCCAATTAATTGAAGCCTAATTGTGGTGTTAAATGTATGGCAGGTTTTCTGGGGCTCGTATTGTTTCTCATTTGGCACTGAATCTGAGACCCAATGAGTACGGCGTGGCCTCCACTTGCAATGGGGGCGGAGGCGCCTCCGCTTTGTTACTCCAGAGTATGAGTTAAAGAGTTTGGATATGAATTAATAAGTTATATGTTTTCGTGGTGTTGTTGTTACATTATATTTTTGTATATTCTGTAATTGTATTTTAAATATAATTGTGTATAATGTATGACTTGAATATTTCACTGTTTAAAAATTTATATAAATTTTTATTTCTATAATCAAAATGCTCTATTAGTTATATAATGTTATGACACAAAAATGTTCACTTATTAAAAGAGTTTAAAACTTGATAGAATTATTTAACAATTAAATTAATTTGCATTCTAGTATCTTAAGTCATAAAGTTTCTCATTTAAATAGCAATGTTTCTGTATATTGGCACCCATTTGATGATAATAATGAATACAGTAGAATATAACAATACCATATAAATAAATTTTCTAATTTATACTGTAGTAAGAAATCTACTGTACAGTACAGTGCAGTATATCATAGTTGACAATAAAATTGTAATATTTAAATGTGTGGGAATGTGTGACAAGAGTTTGTTATTTAAAATATACAGAATATACTTTTAATACTACAGTATAATAGTATACAGTGTATTTCTACAGTAATATACCTGTACTGGAAATGTAGTGTATTCTGTGCTATTCATAGAGTGTTGTAACACTCAAACATGCTAAATATATGATATAGCATGAGAATTCTCTGTAGACAATTCTCATTCATTTGTATCCAGAATTTCTATATAGATTTAAATGTGTTTGTATTTGAATATACATGGATATTTGTATGGAGAATGAGTATGCTGCTAAATAATAAATATAGTAGTTATTGTGGTGTATTTTGAAAACATTGCATCGAAATGCATTCATGTACTGTATGTGATATACAGTAGTATGACAAATACATATAAATAATAAATAAAATTATTAATTGAAATGAATTGAATACTCAAACTGACGTCTAATATAATGTTTGAAAATGTTTGCAAAAATGTATAGCATTTCCTAATCATCACTACAATTCAATTGAGTTAAAAGTTTTTTATTATTGTTGTTCAATATTAATATGATTTCAATTTAATTTTATAATTAACTTATCATTTAATAAACAATAATAATTACAAATTGTTAATATATTTAAATCTTTTTTAAGTTTTTAGTTTATTTCCCTTAAGTTTTGTGAATTCAAAGTTTGGTTGATACATTTTTTGATATTAATCATACGCTCTGTTTATAATTAATATAATATTGTTTTTATTAAATTTGATAATAATATTGTATATAATTAATATTAAGTTAAATATATAAGTTAAAATAAAATGAAAAAATTAAATTTCCAAAAGTTGCGTGAATATTAATTTCAATTTTATCAAGTATATAAATTAAAAAGTAAGTGCTTTATTACATTATTATAATGACAGGGCTATATTCCCAGCACAATTAGTTGAATATTTATTAATTTAATCAAATTTTACACTTTGAGTGTTATGTAAATATATTGTAATATCAAAATTTGTTGCATATTAACTTAAAGACTTAGAGTGCAATTTGTTAGACAATGTACTCACAAATGAGTAGTTTGTATGAATCGGATAGTTATCTGTCAGTCCTTACACACACTTCCTTAAGATATGACATTTTTGTCGAGACATCTCAAGACATTTATCACTCTTAAAGAGTTATTTTAATCCTTTTATGGGAAGCAAATTGAGCGCAAAAATGTCCATTAGTTTAGTGAATAAGTCTTATATATAGTTGTTTTATATGGGCTTTGAAAATGAGAGACTCGATTAAGGATATTATATTATGTATAAGAAAATCGATATTTAATTATCTGTGAAAAGCACTGATGACTAGTCTTTTAGTAGTATTTTTGATGAACTCATTTATGTCTTTCTTTATAATTAAGAGATAATTATCTCCACAATCGATGTCCACATTATTTACATCCAATCATCCATTCATATCATTGATGCCATTCAAGGAATTGATGTGATAATCATGTGTTGAGTGCATACAAATACACCACAAATGCATTCATCTCTTAGTATAATGTTGTAAAGAATTGTGTTTTATTCTGTTGTCCACAAGAATTATTGATAAATAATGTCACAAAAGTCACACCCAATGAACTGTCACAACAGACAACTGCCGGAAAAGACATTTGAGTGATGCATACATACGGCCACTGAACCAAACTTCCTTAACTTAAAGGTGTCATCACCTCATATGCAGTGTATACTCATCTGATTTTTATAAATTAAGACTTTATGGTCACACGAAGTCCTGACCAATAAAATACAAGTGGTTGCAATTGAATCCCAATATTGTTAATGGCTGTCAACTCAGCGGCTAAGACACTGTCATAAAGACATTGCCGACGGAATAGAGATCAGCGGTACATATGATGACAATACCGATGGCGGAGCTGGAGATCGATGACGTGGCCTTCTTGACCAGCTCTGACAGCAATGGACACAACGATAGCAAACAGTCGTCGACTACCAGCGGCTGTGGGGGTCGTATGTGCGGACGGGCCGGTCGAGTGGGTCGACACCACCGCACGAACCAAACCCATGCAGTGATTCATTGGCGCAAATCCAATGTCCTAACACTTGGATTGTGTTCACTACTCGTCCTAACGATTATTGCCTTAATTATAGCCTTCTTTCCATTTCATAACCAATGTTTCAGTGGAGAGGTGTCGGTGCCGTCTGGAACCGCACTCTTTAATGATAGCCATAATGCGGGAGTTAATGGTTTGTCACAACTACTGTCCACCAGCGGCGAGCCCTTCCCGTGGCAGGACATACGGTTGCCAGCGTTTATACGGCCGCACCGGTACGAGTTGTCGATGCGGCCTAATATGAGTACGTTTTATAACACCGGAAATGTAGTCATATGGCTGTCCGTCGCTGAGAGCACCGACTTTTTGGTGATACATACGAAGAAGCTTAACATTACTGAAGTATTGGTGACCAATGATAACGGAGCGATTCCGGTAGTCCGACAGCTCGAGTGCACACAACACGAACAGTTGTTTATCGGTTTGGCCTCACAGTTGACACCCGACAGGAACTACAGTCTAAGACTGACTTTCGAGCGTCAATTAGAGGAACAGTTGGAGGGATTCTATGTGAGCTCCTATACTGACAGTCGCACCGGTATTAAGAAATATTTATTAACCACACATTTCGAGCCCACGTCCGCCCGGTCGGCGTTTCCATGTTTCGATGAGCCGGCTCTTAAAGGTATGTCCATTAGATTATTTATATTTTACTATACAGTACTGCATACTAGTATACTAACGTAACGTTATATTCAATTTTTGTAGTTTTGCAATTTTGTAATTTTAAACAAAATTACTTTTAATAATAAATAAATTATGGGCAATCATTATAATAACTTGTAAAAATATACAAATCACTTCTCTATACTTTATACAACAAATTATATTAATATAATTTATTAAATTAATATTTTAAAATTAGTTTTTTTTATTGTTTTTTTGTCAAATGATAGCATCGTTTTTGATGAAATTGATTCACGAAAGAGGTTTCGAAGCGTTTTTCAATTCAGAGAAATCCAATTCATTGGCCATCGATGGCGAGGGGCTTATAGTGTCAATATTCGAGCCGACAGTTCCCATGTCTACCTATTTGGTGGCATTCATTGTATGCGATTTCAACACCCATACGGCCACCACTCGAGAAGGAGTTAATATCCGAGCAGTAGTGCCCGGAGAACAGGACTCTCAGGCCGGTTATGCCCTCAAATCAGCCGCTTCTATACTTAGCTTCTATCAGGACTTCTTTAACATTACGTATCCGTTAAGTAAACTGGATTTAGTGGCTGTTCCCGACTTTGGTGCCGGTGCTATGGAGAACTGGGGGCTCATAACGTTCCGAACCAGTGTTTTCCTATATAATGATAATGAAAGTAATAGTGAAACCCAGGAACAGGTGGCTATAGTTGTCGGTCAGTATTTAATTGCTATTGAAATACATAGTATTACCGATAATTGTGATGTTTGTGTGTCTCAGCCCATGAATTGGCTCACATGTGGTTCGGAAATCTGGTGACAATGAACTGGTGGGACGACCTCTGGCTTAATGAGGGCTTCGCCTCGTTTATGGAGAATCTCGGCGTTAATTATATACACCCGGAATGGTATGCCTTTCATCACTGATTATGGGTTTTTCACTACTGAGACTCTCGTATGGGAGTTCAGCTCCGGTTGAATACGTTTGCTTCTATAAATAACCTAGTTCATTTTCTTTCTTTTTGTCGTTTAATCGTTTTTTATATTATTTATTTATACTTATTATTATTTATATATTTTTATTATCAGGAAAATGTTGGACCAGTTTGTAGTGACGACCACTCAGTACGCGATGGCATTGGATTCGCTACAGAGTTCGCACCCAATCAAAGCCGATGTTAAGAACCCATCAGAGATTGAAGCGATATTTGATGTGATTTCCTATAAGAAAGTAATTTCCCATTTCTTTATTATAAACCCAATTGATTGAAGTGTGGGTTAATGGTGTCGATTCCCTCCCTCTCTCCCAAAGGGCGCCGCTCTCATCCAAATGCTGGAGAATTTTCTGGGCGTCGAAAACCTAAGACTCGGTCTCTCCAAGTATTTGAATAAATATCAGTACAGAACGGCCCGAACCAGCGATTTGTGGCACTGCTTCTCAGATGTATTCAGTCTTTAATGGATTACACATTAATTGGTATTAAACGGTAGACTTTTTTCTAAACTTAAAGGTGAGCCAAAGTCAGGCCATCAATGTGTCGGCCATAATGGACACGTGGATCGAGCAGAAGGGATACCCTGTGGTGAGTGTGAGACGGGTTGGCGACCAACTGGTGCTAAGCCAACGGCGCTTTCTGTCAAGTGTTCCGGACTCGGACGCCACCACTACATCGGATATATCGCCATTCGGTTACAAATGGATAATACCGGTGACACTAATTACTGATGAAACTGCAGGCACTACACCGCAGCTCATTTGGTTCAACACGACTGAGATGTCGGTGCCGTTGGACGAGAGGCACCAGTGGTTTAAAGTGAATGTCAATCAAAGCGGTTTCTATCGCGTCAATTACGACCCCTCCGTATGGCAGGCGCTGACTGATGTCCTCCACAACCACTCGTTTAATCGACACGTGCTGTCGGCTACAGACAGGGCTAACCTACTGGACGACGCCTTTTCCTTCATGCGGATCGGACTATTGGATATCAGGGTGGCTATGGAGCTGAGCCTCTACCTTCGTAATGGGGAACGGGATTACGTGCCCTGGGAGACGGCGCTCTACCAGTTCGGCATATTAGATACGCTAATGTTTCAGATGCCAGCCCTTCAGAGATATATCTGCGGCCTCATTGAGCCGTTGATGACCATCTGGGGCTGGAAAGACCACTCGTACGACCTGATGCTCGTCCGTAAACTGCGGTCCCTGTTATTGAGGGCCGCCGTCTCCTATGGGGACAAACACGCCGTGCAAATGGCGAACCGGTATTTCCAGTCGTGGATGATTAATGGCACTAAAATACCGGCAAATTTGCGGGAAGTGGTCTATAATACTGGTGTTCAGTATGGCAGTGAACGCGAATGGATCCACTGTTGGCACCGGTATCTCAACACTAGTATACCTTCTGAAAAGAAGCTACTGTTGGGAGCGTTGGGCAGCACTCGGAACGCGTGGCTACTGTCGCGCTATTTGAACAGTTCGTTGGATAGGGATAGTGTGCGACCCCAGGACACGGTCCACGTGATCACTACAGTGGCCCGAAATCCCGTGGGAAGGGATATGGTGTGGCGGTTCGTTAGGGAAGAGTGGGCGCCCATTATGAAGCTGTTCGGTGAGGGATCCTTCTCGTTGGAGACCATCATTTCCGAAACCACATCCCACTTCACCACTGAGTTTGAGTTGACTGAAGTTCGCACATTTTTTGACACCCTTTCCACGGTTGGCAGCGGTGGACAGTCGGTGGTGCAGAGTCTGGAGAAGATCCGCGCAAATATTTATTGGAAACAACATATCGAGCCCTCTGTGATCGCGTGGCTCACCAATCACACGGCCACACCCGATGGCCTACTCTAATGTCTACTACCGGTGCTATATTAGTGATCACTAAGGGGTCTGTCAATGAGTACGGGCACAAAGTTGGGACTTCTCACTTTTTTGTTGGTTCATAATTATTAGACGTCTAGACTTCTGACCTCTTCTCCAACTTTGTACTCATTGAGTGATTCCTAAGTTTTGTGAGTTTTTATGGGTTGTTATCTTATATATTATATTTGTATATATTTGATATGACTTTTGGTAGTTATTTCTCACTATTAATAATGAATAGTATGACTGGTAAACAACAGTTACTTTGTGACATTATCATGATTATAAACAGTATACCATAAACTGTACAGTAAGTTACAGGTATAAGGCATAGTCTAAATGAATTGTTATCAATTGAATAATGTCTTTTGAATGAATTTAAGAAAATATTATACGACAACTTTAAATAGCCAGAAACCTAAGGCTATGGTATAAAATTATACAGTCTCTCATATACAGTACAGTACAGAATAGTGAACAATAATTTAATTAATGTACACCAAAATCATTAGTTTCTTTTTGTATATATTTATATAAGATATGATATTTACAAAAGAATTACATTTCGTTACAATTTATTCAGTATTTTAAACTAAACTAAATCTTAAACTAATCTGGATATTATTCAAAAGACCATTTACATAAGATATTTACATTCATTATATGTAATGCCAAAATATACATACATTTTACTTACATTTAATTAACTGTTGGTTTTAAAGATTATTTTAGAATTTATTTTTTAAATTATTTTGATATTTAATACTCATTGACAGCTAATATAGTGTTTTATTCATAATTGTTTGCTACTTGTGCTAAACTACTCATACGAATTGAAGTAATTTATTTGAAAAAATTGTCATGATTATAAGGAATTGACTGAAAGGTATTATTTATATGAATATTATTTGGCAACTATTTTACAAAAAGTTTTTTTAAGACAAGAATTTTAAGAGTTTGTAAAAGTTTTCACACATTATTTGCTGACATGTATACTGCAGTAATATTATTTTGTGTCGTTTTTTCTAATTCCTAATTAAAAGTCAGATTTAAAGTACAATTAATTTTCAAAAATTGTGTTTATATTTGAATAAAACACATTAACCAAATAAATGACAAATAATCTAAACTTAATTCTAGTCTGTAACACCATTTTAACGCTTATATCTTATTACAGTTAAAAATTTATATTGTCTTATATCATATATAGTATATTTAAAAAAGATTTTATTATTACTAGAATTTATTTATAATTATCATTATTGTTCAGACAATATAATTTTTACCATTATTATTAATGATGATTATTATTATATTTAATGTTGTAAACAATTTTTAACATTTACATTAAACATTAATTAATAAAGGTTTTACGAATGAACTGTACATAAAATTTCTGAACTTACAATGACCGAACGGGAAATGCTCTCGCTAATTGTAATTAAACCCGACAGAATTATATTCGTATAGAATGGTGTAGTAATAATATCCAGGTCCGGTAAACTATGGGAATGTCTTAGGTGTCCAAATCGGTGGCTATATCGGGCGACGCGCTATAAAAGGTCTATACTTTTTGTTAAATACATTCATTCCTAATATTATAACTCAGACTCGTTTTTATAGCAAAATCATTATTTAAATACATGAATTATATGACATGTGTCTCAATAATACACAAATGTAACCCTGAACGATTCTGGTATTGATTGTAATAAATATTTATTAATAAATATATAATAATTACAGCGAATGTATAGAATATAATACAAAATATATTACAGAATATATGAGTATATCGTTTGGTTTTGTGACACAAATGAAATTAATGAGATATTTATCTTTCGGTGTCGTTGTGTTGGGTGGGCTCAGGGCTCAGTGATTGGGAAACCCCTCGTCCTCCGAGCTCCAACACCACCTCCTCGTAGGTGGGCGGAGGGGGTCTGTCGTCTGACAGGTTTTGTGGCGACAAAATTTGCTGCGTATATCTCAGGTGGTAAGTGGCACTGGGGGTCTTCATAGTGGATGACCCCACCATCACCTGGTTATATGAGGGCGGATCAGACGAGTCCGATGGTGACGGCGATTGGGCCGACTCTGGCGGTGCACCCGTTTGGCTGTCGTTGCGATTCTTATTCGACAATAAGTCATATATAGCAGCGAAAGGACCCATACATATGACAAAGATTCCGATTAATATAAATAGCATACCTGTCCAATGAAACACATTTTATTTTATCTTAGAATTTATTATTAAAACTAACTTATGTGCTATAATTATGATATCAGTTAGTCAAGAAACCCTGGTTAGATATTGGACATTAAATTTTCATAATTTCAAACCAAAAATTGACAAATAAAATTATTATAATATACTTTATATTTTTAGTATAATTAGTATACGAATTTGCTTCATAAATCAATTTTTATAATACTTTATTGTATAAAATTAAAAGTTTTGTTATAATATTATTATAAATTATAGAGCAAGGTGAAAATTATCAATACAAGTTTGTGTACTAAAAATGTTATAAATTATTTTTAAAATGCTTTGTGATAATGTTATGAAACGTTGTAAACTTATTAATTTAAATGTATGTCTAAAATATATAAATGCTGTAAATGCCTAACGATGATTTAACACTTTATATTTATTATTCAATAAAAACACTTGGTTTGAATCATTCAAATAATTGTTATTTTGTGGTTTTATATTGCATCTCAAGGATAGACGTTATCAATACAGTATATATTGTAAATAATTTATTTTACATTTTTGGTGATAATTGTAGTACTGTATTTTATTTATACTGTATTTCTATTTCATTGATATCTATTTTTATAGTTTATGCCAATAATAGATGTTTTACAATGTTTGATAATAAAGCTTTTATATGATTTTCATATTGTTATATTGTTTTAATAGTAATAGAAAGATTATTATCTCACTTGTCAGTAGTATTATATACTAACTAGTAAGTAGTTTAAATGAAAATTATTTCTATACGTTTAAAGAAATGGTAAAATAAAATACAAAAAGTGATTAACACAACAAATCAGAATAAAATGTCAATTAAGTTATATTAATAATATTTTTCATAGAATTATATCGGAGTATGAAAACCTGAATAAAAACAATTGTAATCTAATATCGGAATAATTCAATATATGTAATAACTTTATAATACTGTATAAGTTCAATATAAAAATGGATTTATTATTTATTTGACAATACTATTAAATATTATTTTCTAATAAATTATTAGTATTAGATATAGAGATTAATAAACACTTTCGCTAGAAAATACAATAAATTCATACAGTATCAGACAATTGCTAATCAAATCAAATAAGTCTTTGAACTCTGTGTTAGTTGTTTATTAGAGATTTGTTTTGTTTAATGTATGAATTCATTTGTTAATTAGTTTCATAAACACATGATATTTACGGAAGTTTTTGCAATAAAGCATAAAAATAATGATTAAGTCTAATTACAACAATTAGTAACTTTAAAGCAATTTATCAATAAATATCATTGGTAAAATGATTTTTGCTATATTCTAACTGTTAAACAATTCACTATAGATAACTCAAAGATATCTCAATTTTTCTATTAAAATATTGATTGAGTGGAAAAAAATTCTATTAAAATTAAACACAATATTCAACATCATTAACATTGTGAGTACTGTAATTATGGATAAATAAAAACTTACGATACCCTATCATTAAAATTAAAATTAATTTAAAAGTTGACAAGAACTTAAGTATAAAGAATATAACTTACAATTTACTATAACTTCAAACATACTCTATTAAATTATTCTTATAAATAATTATGAATTTTTAAGATTTACAGAATTTAGGCAGTAGCCCTCTATGTTAGCCAGCACAATATATAGACAATAAACTTATGCTAATATTGCGTATTTTATTTTGTCAATAATTGAAGTGATATTTTGAATATTAATTGGCGAGTAACTGGTGGTGAAGTAATATAAGGATCAAATGATATGCTCACCACTGCTGGCAACTGTAGCCGACGTACTGTTGATTACTGACGACCTCAACACTATGCCCAACGCCAACATCAGTGCTCCCAATATAATGGCTGTCCAACAGTTATGCTTCACCACTGACTTTATACATGATTTGTTCACTTTTAGACATTTGGGTCTAAGATGAGCGGTCATTATGTGAGACAATCAGACAATCAAACAGAATAAACTGGTTATGCAACTAAGTTAACAAATTTAAAATCTTTGTATTTAAGAATTTTATATAAGGAATAAGTTGATCCAAACCATGACCACCAAACAAGACATTTCCAACAAAAGCAATTGACTATACGATAGTTATGTGAAAAAACAATAAGTTTATAATAAGGTTTTTTTAGATACAAGACTCTTAATGTAGAGTTAGTGGCGAATAATGCAAGTTATCATTACATTCACAAAACCCTTGTATCAAACCAAACAAAGCTATTGATTGAATATTATTTTCCTATAGGATTGTCTACTCATTGCTAATTTGCTTATTATATAGATATATACAATCGGTTATCTCGTTTGACTACCGGTGCAAATCAAACAATTAAATGCATTGTCATATAGTCATATCTGTAACCAATAGTAAGGTCGATAATTAACTGCTAATTAACAGCTTCTGGAGGCCTGGCCTCAGATATTAATTGCCATTTGCATCATTAGATGTACTCAATATCCACATCACGTCAACTAATTAATGGTTTTGTGGTTTGATAATAACAAATTGTTATCACAAATTTTATTAGTTATAAATATTCGTCTCTCTCTCTCTCTCTCTCTCCTCTTCCCACTTATTATTTATTAATAATCAATCAATTGAAGCGATTATGTTATTATTTGAAAAAAATTGCTAATGAATAGTTAATCACTTTAAATCACTTTGTTTGCTTTAGTTTGATTAATAATTAAAATTTTCTTATATTAAAACATAATATTTTTTTGAACATTACAAACATTTGTCAAAGACATCGATAGTTAGATTAATAGGTTTGTAAGATAACGTTTAAAAAGTATTATTTAGAAAACTGATTATTTTATCATTTAATTGATTAATATCAAGATGAATTTAAATATTTTATTCATAATTGAAATAAAAATATTTGGAACTTTCACGAACTTGTTCAAAAATGCACATAATATTAATTTATGGAGAATGTAATAAAATATCCACTTTTTCAAAAATTTTATAAATTCAAAATAAAAACTTGGGTAATTCATAAGTTAATTAGTTTATGGACAATATAAAAGTAATAATAGGTTGAGTGTACTTTGCTTTAATATACTCTAAAGTAGGGTATAGTTGTGTAGTCGTTGATAGATAATAATGTACTTATTATAAATTTATTACCGGGGTAATAAATTTAATACCTTTGTAATCAATTAATATATTCGGATTCTTCGGTCTTATTGATTCAATTTGTCCTTACTTTACGGATTGATAAGTCAATCACTAAGTAAAAGATAACGACAGACCTTATAGTGATTGTCAGTAGAATCTACTGAAGAACGAGTGGATCATCGAGTTATATAAAGTCATTACTACATAATATATTGAAATTTAAGAATTTAATTAAATTCGAACATGATCCCTATATTAAAATACTTTTATTAAAATGTATTTTACATTCAAATGTAATATAGTTAATTTTTAAATTATTATTTAACTTGACTTTGATTAGTATTCTTATACATAAATGTATTAAT
>CAJPVJ010002877.1:0-12053 GCA_905397405.1 Oppiella nova
TCAATTTTATTTTATATGAGTTGGAAGTAAAAAACTTATTATAGAAAAGTTGATATTAATTAGAAAATGTGAAAAATAAGTAATAAAAGTAATGATTTCTGTGAATTATTTTTTAAGTCAGTTGAACTAGGTACTAACAATCAATAACATTTGCTCTGCTCTGCTTGCAACATAAATATTTCATATCTAAATAATAAAATAGATTTCAAAACTACACTGTAAGTTTAAAATGTTTTTATACATGTTACTATGGATAAATTACATTGTTGATAATTTATCAGTGTCTTATTAATGACAATTATAAGTGAGTATAAAACTTAACCTATTGTTTGATTTATTTAGTATAACTTTATTAATGATAAAAATGTTTATATAAAATATTTTGTAAAATTATATTTCAATATATGTTGCTTATTATTACACCTTGCCACAATAAATAAATGTGCACAATATGATATGTTTAAAATGTTTAAAATGTGTAGGTGGATTTTTATGTCCCTCAACATACTCGTCCCGTATATTTTCACTGACAACGGCTATAATATGTGCCATAATTAGTATAATTATGTTAATTATATCAATACTGGACACCAATAGAGATAAAGAAAATTACGATTCATTTATCACGTTATCTACCCTGGCGTTTGTCATAAGTGTGTCCGGAGCTATAGGTGCCTACAAAAATAACTTGTTCATATTTTTACCATTTGGAGCTATTTCATACGCGTTGTGCTTGGTGTTCATCGAGTTGGCAGTGAGCCATGGTGGTTTATATATTTTGTTTGCTATAATTTTGTTTATAATAGAGTGGTATGTAAGTCAGTATTTTTATGAGCTCCGGGAACAATTTAAAAATGCACATTACAAGCTAAAGGATTTAATACGGTGCTCGTGTTGCCGTAAAAAGTACACTGGTGATTACAATTTCGATGGTAAGTTTTGTTACTTGAAATTAATGTGTTTTTTAATTTTAAGTTTATTTTGTAGCCGAGTTAGTTATTGAAACAAGTGATACAAATAGGATATTAAATAATGTTTACATTAACGATACAGTGATTGCTTTGTAATAAAAATATACTTTTTTATATAAATAATTCAGTTAATATAGATGTGTATTTATTTATATTGTTATTTACATAAAAGGAACTTTTTATAGTGTACAGTGTATAATAAATTGTAAAATTTGTAAGTGATAATTAATTGTATTCACATAAATATAAAATATGTAATATAAACATCAACAAGTCTTAACATAGATTCAAATAAAATTTAATGTTGTAATCCATACCGGTAGTGTTTATTGGGTAGCATTGTTAAAATTAGAAAACAGTGCCTTGATGTAATAGAAATAAAATATTTTAGCATTTACTCTACCGTTAGTAAAGTATTTGAAAGACATTATAACTTATAATATAATGTAAATTATTATGTATAGAATCCTGTTAAAATTTAGCTAGAATGTTTATTTTTGAAATAAAAACAGTTCTTGATGAAAAGTTCACTTACTGTATAAAAGATTTTACTGAAATTGTTCAAATCAGTTTTATAATAAAATAAATAAACCTAAACAATATAAACACAAGGGACCATACCTTAAAGTCCGCATACACTTTTTATGGGGAGGGGCTTATAATATATAAGTTATACAATTTTGTCTACATCTTTTTATTTTCAGTTATTATAACAATATTTTTAATAATTTAAAATTTAATATCATTAATTATATTATATGATATATTTTTATAATTATGAGTTTTGATTAAAACTAAAATAGAATTTAATATTAATTATAAATAATAAATAAATATTATTACTATAATTATAACATATTATTTAGCTATATTATAATATACTATAATATTAATTATCAAAAACTTTATTGAGTTATTTTTAGCTTTATGAATAATAATTTATAGTAATAGCATTAAGGTTCCCTAATGTTGCAATAATTACATAATATGCAATAGGTACGGTACTAAAACTATGAAAGATAATGTACTTGATAAACAAACTATTTGAAAAATAAATGAAATAATTTTTATTATCGTTTTGTAAAGTGTATAGTTTGTAATAGTTAATTTGGTTTAAATATTGGAAAAGTTAATATTTTTTATTTGAACTACATTGTGTTTCTTTAAAGTATTACTTGTAAAAACTTGTGCTCGTGTTGCCGTAAAAAGTACACTGTTGATAATAATTTAGATGGTAAGTTTTTTATTTGAAATTAATGTATTTTTTAATTTTAAATTTATTTTGTAGCCGAGTTAGTTATTGAAACAAGTGATACAAATAGGATATTAAATAATGTTTATATTAACGATACAGTGATTGCTTTGTAATAAAAATATTTTAAATTTAAATTTTAAAACTTTTTTATATAAATAATTTAATTAATATAGATGTGTATTTAATTATATTGTTATTTATATAAAATGAACTTTTAAAAGTGTACCGTGTTGTCCACTAATAAATATGTAAAATTTATTAGATAACTTTAATTAATTTACTTTACTTTAAACGTCATTGTATTTTGAAAGTTTGCATTTTTATTAAATTTAATTTTTGAAATTAAGTATAAAATTATTTTAAAATTTAATCTAGGTAAAATTTTATGAGCCCATTTCAACAAACATATTTATTATATTTTAGTCTAGGACCTATGGTTAGAAAGTTAAAATTATATTTATGTGTAACAATAAATATGACAATGTATGAAATATTATTACAAATAAACTTGCTATACAGTGTAATCAATCATAGTCTGCATAATTACAATATAATGTAAACTATTTATTATTTATTTATTATAATGCTAAAAATACTACATTTACAACTATATTTATTTATAATTTTATAAGTTATTTTATTTATCAACATGTACTAACTTAGTATCTGTCATATTTAAAATACAGTATATTATTAAACTTATAATTTTAAAAATTCTTTAAGTATCCATTACGTAATAATAATTACAAAAATACTGTATTAAGGTATAATCTATATTTTATTAATAATAAATCTATCATAATAAATCACTCTATTTATAGACACCTTATAAATAAAATGCGTTAATTTAATTGACAATATCAATTAATATCATTAGTAAGCAATACATTTATCAAAATAATTATTTTATAAATAATAACTACTAAATCTTTAGCAAAATCTTTTGTACTACATGTGTAATATATCACTATTAGTGCTATATAATGTATCAGTTAAATAAATTGAATATTAAAAATTAAAAATACTATTATTGATTATACTGTTTATATAAACACCAACCAGGTGCCAATGACACGTTTTATGTGATAATTAATTGTATTCACATACAGTATATATAAAATATACAATATAAACAACAATATATTTAAGCATAGATTGAAATAAAATTAAATTTTGTAATCTATACACGCAATTAAAAATAAAAATATTGTTTATCATTGTTAGTTATACAGTACTGTATGCTTTTCTATGTATTTTCATTATTATAATAATAATAATATTGATTAATATTTTATCTATATTTGCTGGAAATTTTTTGTTTAAATGAATTTTTAAATAGTTGTTTGGGCTTTAAGTATTGCATTGTTTGCCAACTCATTGACATTGTCTTAAATCATATTAATTATTTTAATATTAATATAAAATTAATATTAAATATTATAACTGTAATAGTTTATTTTGGATCTATTTAACTAATCCATGTGCATTAAATAAATAAAATATGATTTATTAATAGTGCTAATAATGTAACTTAATTAAAAACAGTATCCTAAAATTTAAACTATAATATTGTTGAAACATAATTGTTAATTATATTTTAATAAGTACTAATTAATCTTGTAAAATATGACCATCACTGCAAAATTAAGCATGATAACTGCCGTGTTTACCCTACCACCAAGTGATAATCCCACTGAATTAAGCATGGCATATAGATGGGTTTATACATCATTACATTTTTATAATCATTTATTATTTGTAAGTCAATTAAATTATCATAAATATTTTTAATAATAAATATTTAAAATTTTTATTTTAATAAAAATCTACACAAAAGGGTTTGACATCAGCCATGGAGGGGCCGGCATACGTAGACTTCACGCACACCACTAACTCCACGCTCCCTATGATCGGACTCATACCGGTATTTCAAGGGATCGGCATGTTTTTCGGCTCATTTGGTATGTCATAAAAAGTTTAATAAATATCAATAAATTAATCAAAACTTATATCAATTACGTAATTAGCCACGGTACTATTCAAATACATAAACAGACAAATCTACTTGTGCTTTGCGGTAATCGGCATGGGCTTAAGCACAATATTTATACCTTGGTCAACACAATTATGGCAAATATGGTTGTGCTCAATTATCTATGGGTTAGGGATAGGCAGTTGGAATGGCTGTAATAATGTCATATTAGTGGAAATGTGGAAATACCGAAGCCCCTCCATTTTATTGTTTGCACAATTCCTATGGGGCATAGGCACTATACTAGGTCCTTTATTAGTTGAAAACTATGTGATTGGAAATGATATTTGCCCCGGGGTTCAGCCAAATGAGTGCATATTTTTTAACGTCACCACAAATAGTAGCGTATATATGGCTAATGGGAAGTGCACTGAAAGTTGCATTAATTATAATAGACGACCGGTGCTGGAGATACCGTTTCTAATTGGCGGTGTTTTGGAGTTAATAGGTAGGTGCAAGTAAAGTTTTACACAATTATTTTTGCAATTATTAGAAGTCGTTGATTATTTGTTGTTTTATTACATAATTTATAATTTGATAGATAACAAGTATAAACTAGTATTTCATTTGCATCAAGTTACATTATTTATAAATATAATGTGCACAAAAACGTTTAATTTATGAAAGCATTATGAAACACAATTAACCACTACCACGATTTAAAAATCTAAACTGTAAACACTGACTTATTTGTGCATAATAATATTTTATATAAACTAGTAAAATAAACATTGGAATATGAGTTCTATAAACTATTATTGTTTAAAAATAAATAATAACATATAATCGAGACACATTTTGAAAAAACACTACCCCAAACAATCAATGACTAAAGTACTAACAGTAGCTAGCTAAAAAATTAAACATATAAGTAACCCTATTAATTTTAAATATTCAGGTCCAGCCCTATACCTGTGCATGTATTTCATCAAGAAATACCAATACACACCTCAAAGCACCGGTACCACCGAACCTGATAAAGAAACCTCAACTACCGGTGCCGACAGCATCTCAACAGACAAAGAAATTACAGCTACCGGAGCCGCTGATACTGAGCGCCGGGAACAATACATACCTAAATACTGTATCCTCACGTGTATATCCATCGTATTTTTGGCGGCGATTATGTCGGAAAACATACTCAACTCGTTCGCCGCCTCATTCTTTCAGTACCAGCCGGTGCTCAGAGTACCAGCCCCTCAGGCCTCGGTCATCGTGTCGGCAATGAACGGCGCCTTTAGCTTCGGTCGACTCATCAGTGTTTTCATAGCCTTTTACGTGAAGCCCGACCTCATGGTAATCGTCCAGCTGTTCATCACATTAGGTAAGGGTTTGTCGGGTTGGGGAATAAATACCTAGCTCAGAAATATTGTAAAACAGATTAAATGAGATATATTTAAGTTTTTATAATAATTTATAAAACTTAATGTGCTAATAAATTCATATTAGTAATACTCTATACTTTAAAAATAAATTTTATCATGATTTATAATTTAAAATATAATAATAATAATAGTATTATGTAAATAGTTTTATAAATTATAAATATTGCTATAAATCATATTTTTTATTCCCTTATACTAGGTGGCTATATATTCATGCTATTTGGCCAGGATAACTACGCGACCCTCTGGTGCTCAGCCATTATCATAGCATTTGGATTCTCAACGATCTGGATCTGTTTGTTTTCATTTGTGGGCCGGTATATGCCACTGACCGACCGGATCGGGGGCTGGTTTATAGGTCCCTGCAATATATCATACGTGATATTGTGCTATTTTGTGAGCGAGTTCATTTTGAGGGACCCCTCGATATTTTTGTATATTAGTATCGCGGGCGTAGGAATTGGTATTATAGCGTTTGTGGTAGCTATGTATGCGGTGAGAAATGTGCCCGATGATTTGATTTTGAATGTGGTGCCAGGATCCGGTGGGCATTAGCTTGTTATTTAATAGTTGTATCAATTTATAATTATTATTAGGACACACATTAGTATGACATTCATATTATTAATTTTAATTTGCAAACTTTTTTTATTATCATTATTAAATAGTATTAATATTATATAGGGAATTTTGATTATTTTTGACAATTAAATTAAAAAACAAAATGCAACGAATGATACAAAAATAATATTAGCTTTGATAGTACAATTGGATGGGCCAGTTCATAATAATGTCTAGAAAAACACATTTTAAACTGTAATTTTGCTATTTTATATTGTTAATGTGTGTTAGTGCTAAAATTACAGTTTAAAATGTATATTTCTAGGCATACTTCAACAACTCATAGTAATGTAACTGTACTAGTAATAATAATATAATAGTCAAATATTTTAATTACAGTTTTATTTTTTAATTTCATTACAAGCTTAGGTCTGTTTTAAAATGTTAATATTTTCAAAAATATAAATATTACATTACAAAATGATATAATAATATATTAAGTTATATAAACTAATTCAGACCTTTATTGAGTCCATTTGTACTTCCTAATACACAATGGTTAACCATCAATATATATATAATTTAATATTAAATTTCATGAAAATATATAATAATACAATATTTTTCTAATATAATAGTACTACTTTCTATTAATACTATACGAAACATAGACTTATATAAAGATTGAATTTACAAACATATAAAATTACTACAACTTACAAACTTTATTATATAATAAAACTATTTATAGCAAATATAATCCATAAAATTTATATTAATTAAATCATTGACATTTTAGTTGAATATATTCTTGAATTAATTACAATTATATCTTATTTAAATCAATAGACAAACATACAAATAAATAAAATAATTACTTATTCAGTCATTGAGTTACACGACATTTATTGCTAATTGTAATACAGTATCACTAGAAATAAACTGATCATATTTTAATGAAATCTGGAAAGTTTTAAGTTTATTATTATTTTTATGCAATGGATTTTTACTAAAAGTTGTTTTTTGACTTTAAGACTGATTTAGCGTTTATTAGTTGCTTACTCATTAAACTTTATTATAACTAATACCATATTAAGTAACATTATAAAATAATTAGTGGAAAGCTAGACACTGTCTACCGAGTTAGTAATATTTTAATATTTTTCAAAATATTGCTAGACTAATTACCCGTGAAACATTGAAAATTTACAATATATTAAAGTCGAGCTAAATATGAATACCTGGGTCAATATTGTGGGTACGGTTACCGAGGTGTTCACTATTCCAGTCGGTGATCCGGATAAAGAAATGAGTATTGCCTACAAATGGGTGTACACTGCGATTCATTTTTATAACCACTTATTTTATGTAAGTTATAAAACTTTTATTGCTATTCAATATAATACAATCAATATTTAATTAATGCAATATTAACTAACATAATGCACTATCATTAGAGCTACTATTTCTACTATAATAATATTATTATTTCAATAATAAATATTATATTTCATATAATGCATAGTATGTAATACTAATAATATTTATTAAATAAATAATAAAAAGTTAAAAATACACAACTAATAGGGACTAACCTCAGCGATGCCGGGACCGGCATATGTGGACTTTCAGTACACTACAAATTCGTCCCTGGACATGATCAGTTTGGCACCCGCGTTTACCGGGGTCGGCATATTTGCCGGTTCATTTGGTATTATAAATTATAGTCAAATACACATAAATCACATAATAAATAAATGTGACTTATAAAGTAACTCTATTATTAAATCTACCATGTATAGCTACCGCATTATTTAAGCTAATAAATCGCCAAATCTACCTGTCCTTTGCTGTGGTCTTAATGAGTTTAAGTACTATATTTTTCCCTTGGTGCAATACTTACTGGGAGGTGTGGCTATGTTCAATAATTTACGGGTTAGGTGTGGGCAGTTGGAATGGGTGCAATAATATTGTACTTGTTGAAATGTGGAAATACCGGAGCGCCTCCATGTTATTATTTGCCCAGTTTCTATGGGGTATCGGTACTATCCTAGGTCCACTACTAGTCCAGGGCTACGTCATTGGCAACGATATTTGCCCCGGGGTTAACAAGACTCAGTGTACGTTTAAAAATATTATGGTCAATAATGCAACAGTGTCAGTTTTTGTGCCAAACAATATCTGCACTGAGCAATGTTATACCTATGATAGACGTCCACAGCTGGAGATACCGTACCTGATTGGAGGTGTTGTGGAGATTATAGGTAATGTTTCTAGTTTAAAAATAAATATAAAATTTATAAAAATCACACAAAAAATTATATAACATTTTCACATGAGTTATATATATATATTATTATATAATATGACTAAATCATTCACAGACAGGCGTTATTAGTTTAAAATAAAAATTGATTCAGGTGCTATTCTCCATAAGTTTATACGAAAGTATAACTCATATTATTAATAAGTTGACCCAGCTCTAACGCCTGTCTGTGAATGATTTAGTCATATATTATATTTTAAAAATTTATCCCAATAAAAATATCTCTGTTATAAGATACTGTATTAAAAACAATGATCTATTTATATGGACGATCCATTTAAGGGCCAAGTATATTTCAATTTATTAGGCCCAATGCAAAATAATTTTTATAGTATATAAATTACAGTATTTAAAATAGAGATTATTTAGCGTTATATCAATTAGCACAATATATTTGTATAATAAATTGATACAATTTATTTACACTTACTTAATAATATACTTTAAAACTTTCATTACAGTATATTAACATTCATGGGCATTAACATTCATGTTACCTAGAACATTAGTAATAATTAGATAATTGTTGTAGATCACAAATTTGGTTAATGTATGCTTTAAAATGTAGCATACAAATTATTTTAATCAACCAAAACTGATCAATAAGATTTTTTCTACCAATTAGGACCGATATTCTACTTCTCCATGTTCTTCATCAAGAAATATCATTACATCAGCGACTTTGAAAGCACCGACACCTCCACCACCAAACCCGTCGACTGGGAGCGCCGGAAGCAATACATACCTAAACGCTTCATATTGTCGTGCGTTTCGGTCGTCTTTTTTGCCGCCATTCTGGCGGAAAACCTGTTCAACACATGGGCGCCGACATACTTCCAGTACCAGCCCGTGCTCCATGTGCCCGCCTCTACGGCAGCGGATATCATGTCCGCATCTAACGGCGCTTTCAGCTTCGGTAGGCTCGTCAGTGTATTCATAGCCTTTTACGTCAAGCCCGCATACATGATAATAGTCCAGCTGTTCATAGCGTTGGCCGGGTATGTCTACTTATACTTCGGGCAAGACGTCATGCTCAATTTGTGGTTGAGTGCGGTGGTGGTGGGACTGGGATTCTCGACGATCTGGATCTGTTTGTTCACATTCGTGGGCCGGTATATGCCGCTGACCGACCGGATCGGGGGCTGGTTTATAGGGCCCTGCAATATATCGTATATTGTTTTGTGTTACTATATTTCAGAGCTTATTCAAACCGATCCTAATGTGTACTTGTACATTAATATTGCCGGGGTGGTGGTGGGCATTATAGCGTTTAGCGTGGCGTGGTTTAGCGTGAGAAATGTGCCTGATGATTTGATTATTAATGTTAAACCCGGTTCTGGTGGGCATTAAATTTCATTGTTTACTTAAATGTATATTAATTGACAATGTTGATTTATTAGTTCTTGTATCAAGGACTTTAATAATTGGTTAAAATGTTTACGTTTGTAAATATTATTATATAAAATTATTACATATCTACAATTATTAAAACCTTGTATATTTTATTATTTTTACTACAATTTTAATAACACAATAAATTGTATCAAACTTATATTTTTTAAATAAAAATTAATTACCGACTATTTTTATACAATTATTTTTAATTTATTTTACTCTTAATATGACTCTAGCAGCATTGAACTGGTTCAGTTTGTTATAGAATGATGATAATGCAGTTTTTAAATAAATTAATAATAAATCACGTGGTATACTTGGTCAACAAAATATCTAGGCCCTATTATTTTCGAAATATATTATTTTATTGATATATAGTTAATATAATATAATTTTATTTGAACGATTTATGAGAAACATAATCTAGATAATAATTAAATTTTGTCCTATTTTTATATAATGCAAAACAATTTAATATGAACTTGTTACCAATTGACAGATTTCTTAATTTACCAAGTCATAATTATTGTTATTACAAATAGGATGTGTTATACTTTTATATCATAACATAAAAATGAAGGCCTCATTAGTCACAGATCCGGATAACATTTGTATAAATATTATGATTGAATGTTACATCCTTAAAATTAAAATTGCCACAGAATTTCATTTAATTTAAGTTTAAGTAAACTACAATGACGCTAAAAATGCAACTGGATACTCTAATATTTGATGCGATTATTATACCAAAATCAGTTAATACAGGGAAAATGTGCATGTTGCTTATGTGGATATACACCGGATTGCATTTATATAACATGTTATTATTTGTAAGTATTCATAGTATCCAACTACAGTACTTCAGAAACCCTGAAAAACATATTAAAACTACTTTGACCAGGGTATAACACAGTCCATGGAGGGGCCGGCGTTTGTGGACTTTACGTACACAACAAACTCGACGCTGAGTCTGATAGGCCTGGTACCGGCCCTGCAAGGGGTCGGCATGTTTTTTGGCTCACTTGGTATGCCCTACACATAAATATTGATTGAAAAAATTAATAACAAAATTAATTATTTCAAAAATACCTAGCAACATTTCTATTCAAGTACATAGACCGACAAAACTACCTGGCCTTTTCTATTCTGTTAATGTCTGTGAGCACCATATGCTTTCCCATTGCCACAAACCTATTGCAAATATGGCTGTGCTCGTTCATTTATGGGTTAGGTATTGGCAGTTGGAATGGCTGTAATTATGTCGTGATAATCGAGATGTGGACCTACCGGAGCCCTCAGATGATACTGTGGTCACAAGTGTTTTGGAGTGTAGGCGCTATCATCGGACCACTTATCACTCAAAACTTTGTGATTGGTAATGATATTTGCCCCGGGGTGAATAAATATGAATGCATATATAACGGCACTTACCTTGTTAATAATAAATGTACGCAACAGTGTATTGATTATAATAGACGTCCGGAGCTAGAGATACCGTTCCTTATCGGTGGTGTACTGCAATTAATAGGTAATTGGTTTTAATGCTATAAATTCACCTTTTCCAAAACACTGTTTGTTTTATTAATTAGTGACCAAGTGTATTAATTAAAATTTATTTATATGCTAGCTAATTTCTTACTATTAAATAAATTATATATAATTTACTTATTAGTAACTTGGTAAATGCTACTAAATTTGAATAACACATAATAATTGGTCGCTAATAATCATTAATACTTTAAAAATGACTAAATTTACTAATATCAAAAATAATTTAATAACAATTTTAAACTATCTACAGGTGCTATCGCGTACTTCGCCATGTATTTCATCAGAAAGTATGACTACACCAAAACTACGGACACCACTGACACTACCTGTGCCGACATCGCTGAGCGCCGGAAGCGAGTCATACCGAAGTACTTCATATTAGGCTGTATTTCCATTGTTCAGTTGACCGCTATTATGGCCGAGTACTCATACCTGACCTTTTCGGCCACATTCTACCAGTACCAGCCGGTGCTCTTAGTGAGCGCCTCCTGGGCCTCATGCATAGTATCCATGCAAAATGGGGCATTTGCCCTGAGTCGTTTAGTTAGCATATTCATAGCCTCTTATGTCAAACCCT
>CAJPVJ010002878.1:2500-12050 GCA_905397405.1 Oppiella nova
TTAAGCACATAAATATTTTTAAAATTTTATTTTTGTTGAAACTAAACTTCAGAATGGGTTTTATTTTTTAGTATGAATTTCTGTATACGTTATCTATAATATTAATACAAAAACCTCAGATTTAAGTGTTTTTAAAAATAAAGTTTCGTTAAAATGAAGAAATTAATTAATTTTAATTCATGTTATGTTTCAGTTAACACGCAATGCTTTTAATAGTAATTTATTTTTATACAGGTATTATTAATAAAATTTAATATATTAAAGGGATGCTTTTATATTAACTTTTACAAACATTTATAATATATTTAAATCACACATTTGTTCATATCTTTTCATCAAAAATTTATATCTATTTTATTATTAATTAGTTTCCTGAAAATACTGGCAATAATGTTATGTTTAATAAAATTTTTTAATAACTCATATTTACCAAAAAAGTTTGCTATAATTGATGGCATGATTTTCATATAACACATAACATTAAAACAATGGCTAAAAACATATCTAACATAGATTTGACTTTCATTAGTTAAGAGACTATTTATTCCTAAAACAACTATTTTTTAGAATTAAAATTATATTCATTTACTTTCTGTTTAAAAAGCTTTTCAAGTAATTAGATATCTTTTTTCATTTCATGTAATATTTTCTTTATTCATGTTTTTTGAGACAAACTCATAGAATAATACATAAATTTAATGCATCAAAAAATAGAGGATCATAAAAGTTGTTGAGGTCTCCCGGGAATGACTGTTCAGAATGAAATCAATGATAGCCTACCATTCCCTGCCATTCCTCTACTCTATTCAACTAATCGATGGATTCATCTCAAAGATAAACCTTGAATATGACATATTATCTCTCAATTAATTAAAATTTATCTCAATATTAGGCACAAAACAACAAAGTATTTTTGAAATACAATTTGTGAGCAAAAAATCAATATATGGTTTGAAAATCAAAATTTCGAAATCTGAAAGTTTAGATTCACATCAAATGCAAAATATGGTACAGAGTAATATCAGTATCATGCAACTTTTGTGTAGAAAATTCATAGATAAAGTAATTTAAATGAGAAAATGATATCATCTAAACAATAGAAATTTAATATAATAATTGAATTAATAACTAAAAAAGTTCAAGAGATGCTTAGACATGCTTTTAAATGTATCAAATGCATATTAGATATAAATTATAATATAGAATAAGGTTTTAAAAATTGTTGATATAATTAATATTTAATTCATTGTATTTATTATTAGTGAGCCATACGTGAAAGACTAGTATTACCTAAAGGAGAGCCAAAACTTATTGACAACGTTTATGAGACACTCAATTGTTTCACTTATTTTATTTTGGGATTTGATTGAAATGTTTAGAAAACGTGTTCTTTGAATGTGTTGTTGGGAATGACACGAAAACACATGAAAAGCATAAAGACATGTATGACTGGTGTGTCTTTCCATTGTGTATCACTTGGATGACCGACTAATAGTGAGAATATAGTTTTTAGTGATGTGTTCAACACAAAGTTTATGAGTTTTTGTGTTGACTCTCATATGAGTTACTCAGCGCTAAGAATTGGATGTCTTTGTCAATCTCAGTGGACTGTAAGCACTGGTAATGTGCACAGCGATGGTTAGGTTGAAAACTAATTCACTGGCAGTATATCTAAAGTTATTATGAAAGTTATGTGAGGCATAGACTTCTGATTACTCCCGCCCTTCAAATATCGTCTTTCTTACAGTTTTGTGTGTTTTTGCAAAAATTCTATTTAATCCCCGAAGGAGTACATCACTGGCATAGGACTGGTAGAGGACTGGCATAGACTACTCTATGGATGCCTATGGATGCCAATGGAGCCAACGATATGTCTATAGTTTATGGCAAACGCTATGGCATATCAAGAATGACAACTAAGCGAAAGAAAATGTTGTGATTAGGGCTGCCATCACCTCCTGTGCTCTCAATGTCTCTCTCTCTCTCTCTCTCTCTCTCTCTCCCTTAACACTGTCTGTGACTTTAGTATTGATGTTTCCAAACAAAATCAAAACAAAATAAATCTTAAAATATTGTAGGCGAACAGTATTTGACTTTAAAATGGATTTGAGTTTGAATTTTCAATACAAATGTGATGTGAGTGTAAATATGATAAACTACTACTACTTGTCCCCAAATGCTATCTCCACATAAATTGCTAATTTATATGTCAAATACATTTGTAAAACTAGTGCCCAAAGCTTATTCATATATATAAAAATTACATTCAATTAAAATATTTTAGCCATAATCTTTGCAAAACATTATTTAATAGGAAATGGTTTACTTATTATAAAATGAATAATGAACTATGTTCAATCAACTGTTTATATTTTAGTGATTTTGATATGAATTTTTAATATAAATAATATACTTCAGTAAAATGTTGTCAAACATTTGATTATTGCATTCAATATGTGTTTCGAGAGTGAAATTCAAAATAAAAAGGATATTCAAATTTAAATAAAATGAGAAAATAAAATATATTCATACGAATACCACAAATAAGTCAAGTCTTTCTTTCCAAACTTTTTTGTATCAAAATTAAGATAAAGAGTAAATTAAATCTTATCAAACAATGCGCAAACTTCACAAACAGTCTATTATTTAGTGTATAATTTTCAGGTGAAATGACATTACGTTTTATCTTTATTTTAAATCTAACTCGAACCAAAATATAGTATAGTATTGTTTGTAAAAAGAAATAGATTGAAAGGAGAGAGAGAGAGAGAGAGAGAGAGAGAGAGAGAGTAGAGAGTGTGGGAGACAGTAGTGTAGAGTAGAGTAAAGAGTGAGAACATCAACATAAGTGTAAAGAGAAGGAGAGAAAGGGAACGAAAAGAGTATCGAATATCTATTCCTTTGAAGATGTAATCTATGGAAATGTGGATAACATATACTGTTATACTGTTAGTGGAAGTAAGAGATTGAGAAGAAGTTTAGTTCTAAATGAGTGCCAATAATGACCATAAAGTCAGAGAAACACAACTGAGTTGCAGTTGGAGTTGGGATTCCTATTAGTATTAGTGTTGTATAAGTTTGTGCCAAAAGATGAGACACAACTCCACTGTAATTGTAATACAGAACCCAATATTTAATGCAATCAATTTGAGGCTTCCATTCACATAATAAACGATAAAATGAAGAATTTTCTCTCTTTTATTGTTTCATATGAGGAACCATTGCTTAGTTGGGCTGACATCCATTAGCAGTCTCTCTCTCTCTCTCTCTCTCTCTCTCTCTCTCTCCTTTCAATCTATTTCTTTTTACAAACAATACTATACTATATTTTGATTTCGTTCCCTTTCTCTCCTTCTCTTTACACTTATGTTGATGTTCTCACTCTTTACTCTACTCTACACTACTGTCTCCCACTCTCTCTACTGAAAATTCAATATACAATAAGTTATTATACAGTGTAGTTCTGTATTAATAAAGTACTACCTATTGTATAGTTTAATGTGAGAATCTTCTACATTGCAATACTGTCTGAACTGATATGAAATTTCCATTAAAATTATAGACATCCTTAAAGTTGTTTTATTACTAAATTTATTGATGAGTTGAGACAATTGGAGAGCATTTTTAAGCTATTTATTGGAGCCTAAAGTTTGCGAAATATCATTACATGAATGAGAGGAAAGAGAATATGTTATTAAACTTAATATACTTTATATTACACAAGGCTCTCAATTGAGATAAAAAGTATATTTTATCCAAAAAAAATTGTTTTATTTTCTCTGACTTAACACAGATTTCAATGGAATTTGTTCAGAATCGGCTTTAGAGCTCTGTTTTTAGTGCAAAAACTTTCGTTATTAAAATATATTGAATTTTACAGCATTTCCCTCTAATACCCGAGAATTTTCTGGGCAGATATACCTTAAGACTAATGAATTGCAGTTTACTATGATTTTAAATGCAGTTTAGATTATTTACTTTAGTATCGGAGAAAAGCTTTTCTATTAGCTTTGAATCGCCTTTTGTTCAATTGATAAAAACATTTTTCTAAAATCCATTTAATATTATTATTATTTATTTAGGTTTCCAACACAATAAAGTCAATTATTTGTAATGAGTTCTTAAAATTTCCTATTTTCGTGTAAATTAAGAAATAAAGTTTTGAAATGACTTTTCTATTTCAATGCATACGAAACTAACATTTATTTTCATTGTATTATATAACGAAATGAAATAAATACAAATCCAATAAATAGACGGAATTTTATGCCAATAAGTGGCGAATAAATAAATGAAGAAAAATGAATTGAATGGAGAAATGACAACAAATAGTTATTAGAAAAAACAAAATAAAAACCTTTCGCTAATACATTAGTTGCTATGAATGTTGCGATGCTTTGGCCATAACTTTAATAGCAGTCAAAGAATGCATTCATTGGGAAGAGTAGTAGTGATCGACAAAAGGAGACGAAGAAAGAAGTCAAAGGAGAAGAAGAAATAAAATTTGAGAAATCCATAAAAAATATCGCTCTAAACCTAAACTCATCTCGACATTAGCGAGTGATGTCTCAGCTAAAGGGCAATGGATGGCAAAGAGATGCCAATGGATGTGAATGGAGGGCCAATAAAGTGGAGAGCAGTGCATAGCTCGGCACCAAACTATATGCTCCAATCGATTGACTAAATTTAAGTTATATATAAAATATATATTATATTCCTTTACTCAATACTTATTTATTATTGTTATAACAGTAATATAACGTATATAACGTGTCATTTCTAAATGCATCACTCAATTCACCTCTCAGTCTCTCTCTCTCTCTCTCTCTCTCTCTCTCTCTCTGCGTTTGTCTCATTGTTTTTATTGATTTTCGGATCAGTTTATTAGCAGTTTAGATGTCGAAATAGCTCTCTCTGGCTCTCTCTCTCTCTCTCTCTCTCTCTCTCTCTCTCTGCTCACTCACTAACCCTCACTCATCAGCACTTATACATCACTTTTAATATAAAATAACAGCCAAAGTGTGTAATAAGAAAAAAGTGTCTGAAGTATTGGTGCGGACAGAGATGGAGAGAGAGAGAGAGAGAAAGAGAGCGAGAGAGAGGGAGAGAGAGAGAGAGAGAGAGCAAAAGTTATTTGTTATGCAGTATTAACGCAGCAAGCAAAAAGCAAAAAGAGGTAGTTATAAATACATTTCATACAGACCTTCAACTCTAAAGCAAACTCTACGACAAACAACACACGCATACGTATCGCAAGAATTGCAATAATAATATTGAAAAAATAAAATGAGAGAAAAATATAAGTTCATTATAATTGTCATAAGAGACAGAAAAATAAATATATAGCATATAATGAAATCATTGAAATTAAATGTAGACATTCGCATTGTTCGTGAAATTTAGCAAAAATCGATATTTTTCCAATTGTTTGCCATATTTTTATATCATATTTTTCTGTAAAAATTTTCTGTCTTATTATTACATATTGTCTAGAAATTCCTGTGTATTGATGTCTAGCCTATTGAAAATTGTTTGTCTCATGTATTATATATAAAAACAATTTTCTCCCCAATTAGTCTGAATCTATTTTTATTGTTATTATGTCTAAAATGTATGATTTAATTAATCTACGCTAACTCGTCGAAAATATATTCAAATTATATTTTTAGAAATATATTCAAATTACATTTATAGAAATATAATTTTTAATATATCATATCATTAATATGTTAATAGTTAAATTATTTTCCGAATGAAAATATTATCTTTGAATACCCGGAATATATTAAATTAAATTAATTCTAAAAATACACTTGCAAAAAACATTTTACCAATATCTTATTGCTTTGTTTCAAACTAAAATACAGCCTTACAGTTTTAAGACACATATATTTCCCCTCAAAAACACATATTGGAGGTATAGATGCCATCAGAAATGGTAACGGAAACACTTTTTTTCTCTCTCCAATTCTCTCCCTAATTCTCTCTCTTATGCCATTAGTTTTTGTACAGTTAGACAACACATAAACACATAAGTGTTTCGCACATTTTTGTGACCCATTTTTGTTTTGTTCAGTAATTTTTTTCCCGGTTTGTATAGTCGTCTCACCAATCAGTATAACATATATACTGTATATACAGTACTGTAATATTCACTGTTATATACAGTATATTCTCCTCTAATTTTTGGCCTCAATTTTTTAGCTCAAAGTTTTCTGGAGTGCTCTCTCTCTCTCTCTCTCTCTCGCTCTCTCGCTCTCTTTCTCTCTCTCTCTCTCTCTCTCTCGCTCTCTCTCTCTCGCAATAATAAACTGTAATAACCAGAGAGAGAATGGGAGAGAGAGAGAGGGCATTAGAAATCTCTCTGAAAATCAGACACACATTTCGAGGCAACGATTATCGCAAACTTATGAAACATATTATACTTACTGTTATATCCAAGTGATGGCCAATGTCTGGGACCACACATTGATAGGAAAGGCACGAAAGGGCTGTCCATAAGGACTATTTCACAGCGTTTGTGGTATAAGACATTGAGATTTAGTTTGAATTTTTTGATATTTCTTACTGCCATTCAAGAAGTGGTGAAATATTTTGTTTGTTTTAATTGAATTTAGAGTTTTCCCTTTAATTTGTAACTTATATGTCATTAATTGATAATTACAAGTCTCTCTCTCTCTCTCTCTCTCTCTCTCTCTCTCTAACGCGGTATTAATTTTGAAGTGATTATATAACATGTAATTACAGTTAAACCGGTGACCCCTTGGCTGTCACCCCAAGTATATCTTGCCTTAACATTTTATATACGATTTGATACATAAGAGGGTTAATAAGTGAACTGAAAATTAATACACATTTTGCTTGTTTTCACTGTTCACTCAATTCCCTATTAAACTCAATTTCCAGTGTGTTTTGAAAGTAAAACACAATTTATATTCAAGTTTACGACTATTAGTACGAATAAAACGCTATACTAATTACGCTAACCATTTGAAATGGATATTTACTTTGTGTGTAATACAAATTGTATTTATAAATAATTTGTAATAAAAGTTTTGTATTTTGTTTTTAAATGTTTGTTTGACAAAACGATTACCAGTGAAAAAATTCGTGTGAATTTTGCGGAATATTTCCATTTTATTGTGTATTTTATATGTAATATTATTTATCTAATAGCTATTAGTTATAAATTCAATGATAAATAAAATAAAATAGATTTTTCTCTCGATTTAATTCACAAGTCAAACAAAACGTCAATTTTTACTTTTATTTTATTTCAAATATTTATATAATATATGAAAATGTTAATGAAAATAGCGAAAAGTCTTTTTATTTTCATTTAGTTTGTGTATACGAAACAAACTTTTAGTTTTTACTTTTTTGTTGTAATGAATAATAAAAATAGTTTATATATATTATGCAGCACGCCAGAATATTATACAACATTTAATACATTAAACATATTTTATTTTTTAGTACTTTTTTGCCATCATTTTCATAGCGTATATGTAGTTTTCAAGTTCATTGAATTGCATATTATTTTAACGAATAATTTATATACATATAATAGATATATTATTTGAAAAACATTAATTATTATATGCGATAAAAGTCTATATATAATATCTATAATTTTTATACTGTATATGTGTAATGCAATTAAAAACTGGTGTTTTTTTCGCTCATACTTTTATCGACCAATTTTTCCTACAAATTAATGATTTCCTTGTAATGAATGTAAAATATATTTATTGATTCGTAGACAAAATATTATGATTGAAATTTGTCGACAACTTGTCAACAAAGTGATTAAAAAAGTTTTTTTTATATCGATATATTAATATACAATTTAAATATCAAATGTATTTAATGAATGAATAGTTCTTTGTTTGAAATTAAATATATATTCAACAGATATTTGATCGGAAAGTTTTTTATAACTAAATATTTGTTTGAAATCTGATTTTATTGCAAGTTTTACAAATCAATTAACGACTGATTACCTAAGACCCTGTTGATTACCGTTTCAATTGTCATTTAATTCATTTATTGCATATACAGTATTTGTTATTATTGATAATGCCTATTAATCGCAAAAAAATCTCCATATTTATTGTACAGTATGACATACTACACCGCACACTATATATGCAATTAACGGCATTTAATGGGTGTCATAAAAATGTTATACTTTTATACTTATGTATATTACAACTTCCCTTATAGTTAACAAACAAAAAACACAAAATGATTTATCAATACCATTGAGACAAACAAAACAAAAGATCGACAAAAAAAATTGTATAACAATAGACACATACGAAACAAAATCTACATATCATTCATACGTATCAGGGACTATTTTATATCGGCTGTCAGTTAGTAGTGTGCAGTAATTTTTTGGTCACAAAAAATGACTGAATGTGTGTTCAGTGGGTGAGTTCGAGAGTGAGTGTGTGAGTGAGAGTGAAGGACTGGTAGCTACACAAAAAAACTGTGTATCTGTGCGAGTGTCACACATATTACTATTATTATACACCGAAAATAGTTGTATTTCCTGTCAGTCTTATCGTTAAGGGCTTCCCATTTACTCCAAACATTATATTCCACCCAAATCTCCAGTATATCTGCGAAAACCTACTGTCTCTCAATCGCTACATACATCCCGGGCCCTACTGTCCCCTTGCAATATGTAGGTCTGGATCAATGAATTTTGTGTCAAGACTTCAAGACATGAGGCGCGCACACAAAGGAGGTGTAGAGTAATGCCCTCCTAGTGGACATGCACGTTGACAATCGAAAAACCTGCCTGTCCTTTAGATGCCCCCGCCGTTAGGTATCCTTAAGAATATTCCACCGGAAAAAAGGTGTCCAAAGACTGTGCCGTACATTGAATGTAAAGG
Organism: Oppiella nova; assembly: GCA_905397405.1. Lineage (NCBI taxonomy): Eukaryota > Metazoa > Arthropoda > Arachnida > Sarcoptiformes > Oppiidae > Oppiella > Oppiella nova. The sequence goes on from CAJPVJ010002878.1 coordinate 11,404, forward strand.
TCAAAAGCCCCGACATTTTTGGTCCAAAAAAGTACATTTTTGTCGGATTATATATATATATAAGTTTTGTATTATATAACTATTATCTATTGATTGTGTGCACCCTGCGCCAAAATGGAAAGGTGCAAGCAATCGATACCGTTGACCTCCTGGTCCATTGCTACACATACACCACACGACCCCCAAACAAAACTATAAGTTCAATCACATTTCACTTTTCATTGCCATTTAACTAGAGTTTTATGTATTTTTTCTTTTGTGTCTGAATTCTTGTGCCATAAGTTTTTTTCATTAAAGATATCGCAAATGAGCGCTAAAAATATAACAGAATTTTTTGGTTTTGCTTTTTAAGTGGAAATTAAATAAAAATAAAATTGTTTTTTGTTGGCATAAACATACGCACACTATGTATAGGTGTATAGTATGAATGAATTGTAGTGATAAAGGGGGTTTGAAATACAGAGTGTAATCCAATTATACGAATGATATTAGTATTTAATTTAGGTGTGTGTGTGTGTGTGTGTGTGTGTGTGTGTGTGTGAGAGAGACAGTAGGTTTTCGCAGATATACTGGAGATTTGGGTGGAATATAATGTTTGGAGTAAATGGGAAGCCCTTAACGATAAGACTGACAGGAAATACAACTAT
>CAJPVJ010002879.1:0-12047 GCA_905397405.1 Oppiella nova
CAACTCTATTGTGAATCCCAGCCATACAATAGGTCTTCGGCCGTATTTATCTGAATAATGTGAGAATACCAGTCCCGATATGACGTACCCCAACATATACAATGTTTGCGAAAATGACGCGAAATTAACTCGGTCACACACTAAGTTAAAGATAACAAAATTATAATCAATACAAAATATGTTCAAAATAATTATTCGTAAATGAAGTGATAATTATCTCAAAGGTTTGAAACAGGCTAGCATAACGGTAAGTAATGTTGAAAGTAAACCTAAGTATATAAACTTTGTAAAGTACAGAAAACAAATATTCTAGTTATAAAATTTAAAGTACTCTTGTTATATTTTATAAATTTATTCACAAGTAGTATAAACATTATTTAAAAATAACTTTAACGATAATAAATATTTTACCGGATAATCGTAAGGAACATCACTGCACCAAAAATCATTATCATAAGCGTGGAAACTATATCCCATGTTATTGATAGCAGCTACTGCCCATAGAATGAAGGAAAAACTGGCCAGGTGCAATTGCCATTTTCCCCATTCACCCACTATGTCAGCGATATGTTTCACGTTTGACTTCTGGTTGTCAACCATTTTCTGGTCAACGATTCAATTGAACAAAATTTTTACAACACTTTCAGATATTTATTGATTTGAGTAAATAACCATTCACCCACTATGTCAGCGATATGTTTCACGTTTGACTTCTGGTTGTCAACCATTTTCTGGTCAACGATTCAATTGAACAAAATTTTTACAACACTTTCAGATATTTATTGATTTGAGTAAATACTGTGAACTTCTTTATATACTCAGTTAAATGGCTTTAAGATTAAAGCAAACAATTTTGGACTTAATCTATATTTGAATTAATATCACAACTGGGCTGATTTAATCAGCCTGATTATATTTGTGCTTTATCTTTGGGATATATTGATTTGTTTATAAAAAATTTATATTAAGTGCAACTTATCTCTGAATTAAATTAATCAAAGTGTGTGTTAACTATCAATCAAATAGTATATAAATATGACACAAACTTATTTAAAATATTCCAATTACATTTATGTGATTAATTTTAATGAAATATGAATTAATTGTAAATACCATTCACCCACTATGTCAGCGATATGTTTCACGTTTGACTTCTGGTTGTCAACCATTTTCTGGTCAACGATTCAATTGAACAAAATTTTTACAACACTTTCAGATATTTATTGATTTGAGTAAATATTGTGAACTTCTTTATATACTCAGTTAAATGGCTTTAAGATTAAAGCAAACAATTTTGGACTTAATCTATATTTGAATTAATGTCACAACTGGACTGATTATCATTTCATAGTGCTTTGTTTATAAAATTTTTATGTTAAGTGCAACTTATCTCTCAATTAAATTAATCAAAGTGTGTGTTAACTATCAATCAAATAGTATATAAATATGACACAAACTTATTTAAAATATTCCAATTACATTTATGTGATTAATTTTAATGAAATATGAATTAATTGTAAATTCATAATTTAAATGGGATATTCAAATAAATGTTTTATAATGTAAAGTATCAAATTGCATGTAAAATGATACAAACTAAAAATTGTGTTATTATATCATTTACATTGTTAAAGTTTATACAGTTATAAGTTTATACTGAATTACTGCAAAAACATTTTGATAAGAATTTATAATTTTTTAAGTTAAATAAAATTATTAGTTAATATTTTCCATTATTTTCATTTTGTTTATCCTTAATGTTATTCAATTGAATTGAGTCAACATTTTCTGCCTCTTCTATAGTATCGGGAATTTCTCGTCCCTTTGTTTCGGGAAGAAATAGTCCCAACACTGCACCGACACATGTGAGGGTACCGTACAGTGTCATAACCAGTGATAATCCACTAGTGGCCGTCTTTATATATAAAACAAATCATTATTTAAATAATAGGATACTAATAGTTTGTATAATTATTACCAAATTCTTCATAAATGTTGCGCTAATGGATCCAATCCTTGAGATGACAGACGCGACACCCACTCCCCTCTGCCTCAAGACTGTGGGGTAGAGTTCAGGAATGTGTACAAACATCACATTCCAGGCGCTGTTGATTCCCAATTTGCCTAATAATGCAAACATCACTTTAAGCCATTCACTGGTGGATGGGATGACCGCAAAACACGAGACACCAGTTATTAACATAAATATTGCAAATAATATTCGGCGACCAATAAAGCGAAGGAATATGGCGGGCAGTATATATGATGGTATCTCTACCAGTCCTGACAATAGGAAGGTTATGTAAAAATTTCCACCAAATTCAGACATATTAAGACTGAACCCATAGTAAAGTAGTGCGTTTGTTGCCCAGGAAAACCATGTTATAAATGTTATTTTTCTAAGTTTAGGTGTTTTTACCAGGTCTAATATTGTGTATTTTTGTTTTGCACTTTCAGTTGATTGCATCTTAAGTTATGGTATTTTTATATAACGTTATACAATGAATTTGGTATTTTAATATTTTTAGATACAATGCATACCTTTTGCAGATATTCAAATAACTCAGACACCTGTGTTTTTAGATTATCATTAGACTTGCCATTCATTTTCAATGCATTTTTGAGAGTCTGTTCAGCTCTGTCTACCTGTCCATTGGTTATCTGCCAACGCGGGGATTCATACAGAAAATAAAACCAAAATAACATTACAGTCAATGGTATTAATGACGCAAATTGCATGTATCTATAATCTTGCAGCCAATACGCCAACCCTGGTATCCCAGCGTAACCTATGACCCAACCAATGCCACCCAGAATAGTGATGTCTGACCTGTACTTAGGTCCACAACATTCTAATACTATTGATTAAATAATAAATAAAAATTGCTAATTGCCAATATCATAAAAATTAACTCACATAATATATACATAGCCATTCCCCTTCCAGAACCTCCCATTCCTACCAGAAATCGGGCGATTGAGTAATAATAAATATTAGGTGAGACGGCACACAACAATATGCCCGTCAACTCTATTGTGAATCCCAGCCATACAATAGGTCTTCGGCCGTATTTATCTGAATAATGAGAGAATACCAGTCCCGATATGACGTACCCCAACATAAACAATGTTTGCGAAAATGACGCGAAATTAGCTCGGTCACATACTAAATTAAACTATTGTTTTAATATTAGTTATGTTTTATACAAGTTTTATTAATAAGCATTTACTTCACTATTAATAGAGTTTCCAAACTTTGTCCGATCGAATTGCCATTCATTACAACTTTCATTTGGATTCATAAATTTAAAACATTTCATGTCTTTTGTTTTATTCTAAAATTATTGTATTTTATTTATTAGAAATTAATTTAAAGTATTAAAATATTATTTTATTTTTGCTCATAAAAATATTTTACCGGATAATCGTAAGGAACATCACTGCACCAAAAATCATTATCATAAGCATGGAAACTATATCCCATGTTATTGATAGCGGCTACTGCCCACATAATAAAGTAAAAACTGACCAGGTGCAATTGCCATTTACCCCATTCACCCACAATGTCAGCGACATGTTTCACATTTGACTTCTGGTTGTCAACCATTTCCTGATCAATGAATTAGTTGAACAAAGTTTTTACAATACTTTCAGATATTTATTAATTTGAGTAAATACGGTGAACCTCTTTATACTGTATTTTTAATCAAATAGCTTTAAAACTTCATACAAACAATTTTGGGTTTAATCTATCATTGAATTCATGTCACAACTGTACATATTATCATATCATGGTGCTTTTTAAGATAAATTTTTATAAATTTTATTTTCACTGACATTAAGTGCAACTTATCTCTCAATTAAATGAATCCCAATGCCTGTTAATTATCTATCAAATAGTATATGCAATAATTGATTGCCAATAAATATTACCAACATTATTCAATTTAATATAATACAATTCATCTGATTAATTTTCATGAAATATGAATTAAAGTAAATTAAATGGGAATATTGTTTAAAAGTGTATTATTCTGTATTATTTGTATTATTCTGTATTACATGTACTGAACAGTACTTTGTGTTGTAATTCTATAAAAAGTATTGTTATAATACATTCGTACAATAAGTTATTGTGAATAACTAACTAGTAAGATTCATAAGCAAAAATATAAACGTACACGTTTTTAGTATTGCCTAATAAACCTTTTGTCATATCATTATCATAATGAATATCAATTTAAAGTGTGGAATATATTTTGTAATTTAAAACAGAATACTGTACTATTAATATTTGTTTTCTAAGGAGCCTTTTATTACAAACCAACTATTTAATTTTAAAAATTAAGGTATTAATAGTGAGAATATTTTAATGATAAGTACACCATAATGTCAATAAAGAATGAAATTTTTATTCCTGTATTACAAAATGTTCATAACTTGTATACCCTGGTCATAATTATATTGCAAAGACAGAACTGCGTGTTTTTAATGCACAGAAAACTCATGCATTCCTAGCACTGCATCATTGATAAGCACTGCAGTGAATGTCGTAAAGCAGTGAATCAATGAGTGCTTGCATTGGATAGCATTGGAAAAAAGTATAACATTTTCTGTGCATTAAAAACGCGCAGTTCTGTCTTTGCAATATAATTATGACCAGGGTATACAAGTTATGAACATTTTGTAATACAGGAATAAAAATTTCATTCTTTATTGACATTTTTGTATACTTATCACCAAAATATTCTCACTATTAATACCTAAATTTTTAAGATTAAATCGTTGGTTTGTAATAAAAGGCTCCTTACTATTACTTCACTTTTGAGGTTCAATTTGAGACGATTATTACAGTGAGATATAGTGTACAGTGTATACAGTATGTCATATACTATATGGTAATTATACATTAGTTGTCTAATTTTAATTTAAAGATAAGGTCATCTAAAGTTGTTCAGTATTTTATACAAATAGTGAGATCTAACGTAGATACTTTAATGCAGTTATAAAAGCACTTATCGGCCTAAATTATACCAAAATAGTGTATCAAAATTAATAAGCGTTATGCTATCTTTAAATATGACATTTCTCAAAAACATTAGACAGTCTAGTAAGTGTTCGGACTCTTGTCCACAGTTAAGGCCATTTCACAGTTTGTCACACTTTTGACAAATACAGACGTTATACCTACTAATGTCATATTCAAAGCCACAATCTGTTATTACCTTGGTTTTATATTTCTGAAATTCAGAATCTGAATAGTACCGCTTATTAGTAATACCTTCCGTTTGTTTGGTTTACAGTATATTGCTGTCAAATAATGAAATTTCAATTTCTAATCAAATGTTTAAACAAATTGGTTTTAGATGTGCTATTGATTCAAATGATTCTAGTTATTTTATTTGCAGATTTGTACAAAACTTTACAAAAATTTAACTCAATATAAATAGCATAGAAATAAATAAGTGCCGTAGAAATTAAATTCATATAAAATATATATTCACTTATAAAATTTAGGATAATTTGTAAGAAAATAACATATAATTCAAAAAGCAAAACAAAATAATCATTTGAAAGAATTGGTGTTTTGCGTAAACATTTCCCTTAGACTTAAGCTTTTGAGTGTTGGCTCCGGTATTAGGGGTTTGCGGTGATTGACATACGAACGTAGATAATACCCATGAGAATAAGCGCCCATTTCTGAGAGTCGCCGCCATTTGCACCCCTGGCTGAAGAGGTTTTAGTTGTGTCCGTACCCTTAGAATCTGTATCCTTAATGGGATCCATTTGGTCGTTATTAGCAATAGGAGTCCCGTTTGAAGGGTTGACGGGTTCAGGGTTTTCGGCGCCCACTTGTAGAGTCACGTCCTCCTCCTCTTCGGTCAACTCCTAAACCAAATGAGGTTTCCGTTCAACTCATTTCACCGCTAAATCTAATCGTTATATACCTTTGGCTTCTGGTGGTGCGGGTGTCGCGTCCGGGAGTTCATGACATTCATGTCTAACTCGATGTCACCGATCCTTTTGGCCGAATTCGATACCAAATCCACGGATACGTCAGTCAATACCTGGCCGTCGCCTCCCATCGGATTGTTTTTCTACGCAAATGATAATCGCATTTATTATGAGATTCTCCGACCAGATGTCAAATCAATGCTCACATTGTCCTCAACATCCACTTCCGGTGCCTTTTGACCCTTTTCTGGGATCTGTTCGTCCACTTCGACGTCAAACTCTAAGTCTCCGATCCGTTGAGGGGTTCCCATGACATCCATAGGCGCCGATGATATGACATCGAGGGCTGAGAATATGGCCTCATAGTCGAGGGTTGAGCCGCCATTGTCTCCCTCATCAGCACTGGGAGTCTCCTCTTTGTCATCAATACCTTTGCTGTTAACAGCTGGTGGTCCACCTCTGGCCCCAACACTTGGATTCACTTTGCCATCAATGAAGTGAATCTGCGGTGAAATGATAAGGAATGCAATGAATAAAAACATTTCTTTGGATCAACTCTTTAGCGAAGAAATAATTTAAAAAGACAATTGAGAATAGAGTCTAAGAGTTAAGTAACGGTTTAGTTTTGAATGATTTTCCATTGATTCACAAGTTTTGGTCAATTTGTGAGCGATTCACGCGACGAGACTCCGGTCACGAGAGTACGGAAAGCATTGTTTCATTCAAGTTGTCATTTTGTTATACAAAAGTGTCTTATTTGTAAATTTGTTACAATTTCTAAATAATCATTTCACCACACAATCTGTTGATCTCAATATTAAATTTAATATTCTGACTTTTATTTTGACTAAAAATATTGTCTTTTTATCAGTGATTGTCTCAGTATTTAGTAAAGAATTTTGTTCATAAGATGAACCAAAAAGGGTATATAATTCTGCCTTTAATTCAACATACGAGTCAACATCAAATTCATAACACATTACACATTACAACAATAAAATACAATAATTGTTATGAACACACGGACTATATATTTTCAAAATTGCATTCAAATCGGTATAAATTAGGAATAAAAGATCAGATATTTTTACGTTGATATCAGTGTTGAATGAAATCCAGATCTAAAACAAATGGTTTTTGAGAAAAAGTTTGGACTCTTTCCCAAAAATCGGGGGAAACCCAAAAAATACTACGGCTTATACACCAAGACATGGCTGGCCATCGGTGCGACCGCTCTAATCGTCGGAGTTATCGCCTATTGTTATGACATTACGCCAAAGAAAGTCATGGATGAGATGAAGGCTATGCCCCAAAAAGTCACGCAATAAAAGCGACATTTCATTCATATCTTTGAAATTATTTATCCATTTGTCGGCAAACATTCAAATATTTTTCAAATAAAAATTATTTATTGAAAACAAGAGAATTTCATAATTTACTTAATTTACAAATGTAATGAATAGTAATTTAAGACTTAATTAGTTTACAGTTGAAATAACCATTTTATAGATAAATGTGATTAGATTCATAAGTTAAAGTTATCATTAATAGTAAATCTACTAAAATAGTAATTTCTACAATAATTATCTTTTAGTAAAAGATATATAATAAAAACGAATTGTAAAATCAATATAATTATGAATATACTGTCCGTTAATGTGGAGCAGGTGTTGATAACCGTCAGATTGTGTCCGTACGAGTCAATCAAATTAGATCTCAATCCATTCAATTCAGTCAATTCCTATGTTATATCAAATTATATTAAGTAAAAATCACATAAGAGTAACATAACTAAAATGAATTTACATCTGATATGCATTTCTCTTGAGGGGAATATTCGTAATATTTAAGTGATGGACACAAACACCTGAATGAGTTGACCCCCGACGGTAGACAGAGATGACTGCAATTAGAGTCTTGACATCTATTAGGAGTCACCGGTTGTTTGGATTCGTCCACTATTTTGATGGCATCTATCAAGACATCACTCTTGAAGACAACGAATCTTTTGGTGCCATTACTACCGCTCCTATGAGTCCTTAGTATAGCTTTGTGTCTATCATTAGTCCAATAAATATAATCGGATAACACATCCATGCGATAGGCAGTGAAGAATAGGTCATAAGATCTGATCATAATTTTCCTGTTTTGCGAGTTATAGTCAATGGATGAGAGGCTATATAATTGTGAGTCAATCCAATAGATAGTCTTCGAGTTGAGGTCAAGGGTGAGGGCATACGTGTACTTGAGGTCGTAGTCGACCACCACCTTGATGTCGGTTCCCACTTGTGTTGAGCGCATAATCTGATCGTTGTCTCCACTTTCCTGCCATTGAATCCAAAATAATAGCGACTCTAACGGATCGATGGCTATGTTTCTGATGACATCGAAACCATTTTCCACGCAAACATATCGCAGCAAAGGTTTGCGTATTGATATCACTTCAATACTCGTGTCGTCCGTCCAGTACAACAGCTCATGGATCCAATCAAACGCAATGCGAGACAAGAAGTGGTATTTTTGTCGGTTTAAGACCTGTTGGCGACTAATGTTGAGACTATTTATTTGGTTTGAATCGAAAGGTGAGACCAGATTTGAGCGCTGATTGTTCACAAGCAATAGATTACCACAAATACTATAGTCTATGCCATACACTAAATATTGTTTCTTTAATAAAACACTCGATTCATTCAAATTGAATGACATTTTCTCGTTTCTATCGCTTATGTCTACAATTCTTATATCTTTTTCGGTTTCCGAAAATATAATAAATGATTTGCCTATCAAATTTAAACTATTAGCTACATTAGCTAGACACAAATAAATTAAATAACATTTTACATTCATTTTAACTAATATCATTCAAAGATTCCTAAAAAGCTATGATTTTAACACATCGTATAATAATAACTTAAATATATGAGTTATATCTTAAAACTTACTACTTATGAATATAGATTGTTAATATAATAGTAGCTAGTGATAAACACCAACAAAATAAAAGGAAATGAAGTCTACATCTAACTTATATTGACTTTATGATTATACTACAAATCTAGTAACATTACAATACTTATTAATTAACTCATATTCACAATACTTTTTCTTATCTCTATTATAGGATTTTCCTGAACCCTAAAATATTAATAACTTGTTCAGTACACTGTTTCTGCCAACAAAACACTGTACTGAATAAGATATTGACAAAAATTAATTACAAATAAGAAAAATAACATTATTGAATAGTGAGTTGATGAGGGTGAGTTTTAAGCTATATTGAATTCAAATGAGTTTGTTGTGACCGTTCACTGCGTTTGGTTGTCTCCATTTGAATGATTCTTAACAGCACTATAGCACACAATGCAATCACCTATCAATACATTTAAGCAATATTTTACATATTTATTAAACACTAGCGATCTTGTTACTTTGAATAGTTGACGTTACTTTATAAATGAAAACAATATCTTTAAAAAATATCAAACATTCAAATACCTCATAACCTCGAAAGTAGTTTATAATGAATAGTTTGCCGCACGTAAAGCCAACTTTATTTTTCTTACGAAGTCCTATCCTCTCAAATAAATGCAAAAACTTTTGACCACAAAATAATTCAACATTAATAAGTTACTATCAATCATAAGGATAACGCAATAATAAACATGGTAAACAAGTACAGTTTGTTGCTTACTTTGAACCCATGTTTGGCCATTTGAAGGACTGACTGACGAGTGTTCATAATAACCAACTTATAAGAGGCCAGTAGTTTGTAGGCCTTCTTGGCCTCGAGGTTCACTGAGGCGCACGTGTCGATCAAAATGATGAGAAGTAGTGAGAAGAAGAAGGTGGCGTAGACCAGGATTATGGTGATGTTGACCGACATATTCTGGTAGCCAAATGTGAACATAAATATAATGAGCGCAATGACGGCACTACTGGTCAGCCATACGATGCCCAAGAATTTGGACCAAAAGTTTGAGTCAATTTCCATGACCTCGAGGTATATGGCGTTCAAGGCGTGGGTCACGCGATCGGAGTTTAAAATCTTAATCTTCTCCTTGTTTTGAATACAGTATCGCAAATGATTGTTGACTTCTTTTTGCTTGGATTTCAGATAATACGAGAGAATATAGAAGTAGAGGATATGAATGGTTAGGATTCTGAATATGAAGTACGAGCCCAGCGTGAAGTGGAGGGTGTGGGGTATACCTAATACTAGGAAATCAATGAAACTCACTCTCCATATGTACGAGAAGAATGATATGAAGAAAGAACACGAAGTCATGGAATAACTCAAGAAATCCTGGCTCTTGAATATAAAACTCGTTTTCTTGAGAAGATTGCGGATAATAGTCTCATCGGACAGACCAATGGAATAGGGAGTAACGGATCCGGCCATCATATGGAAGACTTTCAAATAAGTTGGTTCCCTTTTGGTGACCCATAAGTAAAAGTGTAAGATCTGTGTCCAGACAGACATGTTGTAGACGAGTGCGGCCGTCATGTTGAGGTGGAACTGCATGTTCATGAAGTAGCCGTAATCGCCAATCAATAGGTAGAAGCGCTCGGGTCTGTTGCCATCGATGCTAACACTGTATGAAAATCTGATGAGAAGTATCAGTGTTGTGATGAACACGAAGACCGGATGGTGTAGTTTAGATCTCTTGAGGTTTCCGTTCTTGTAAAATGTGGCACCAATTAGATAGAGGTGGGCGCCCGACGACTCGATCCGCAAACCCTCCGGTAACAGAGCCTTGGGATCAAACTGTATGCTATCGGTCACCACTTCTTCAGATTTACGTTTACTTAACGGCATTCTTAGGCTTAATAACGATATGATCTCAAAAACACAATAACATAAGTTTACACAAAAAACAAATTGTGAGACATTCCTACTTGTATAACTACTGTATTTGATATAAATGCCCTTGATGACAATGAAATATTTTGATAAATATCTTGTAATTTTTAATATACCTTATGTTTTACTACACCATTATGTATTAATGATGATTTTGTTTTCAAATAATTTCTGCTGAAATGTTATTAATGAATATCAGTACTTAATAAATGAATATTTTAATTCTTATATTCAATTAAAATTGATTTATTTATACTTTGCGTTTTATATTTTGAATTAATTCAAATAAAAAGCACATGTAATTTATAATACTATGCATCGAACATAAATTAAGTGTAATTATTTTGACCATTTTCCATTAATTCTATACAACATTATATTCATGATAATTAAAATAGTTATACTGAATAATTATTTGCTGAGAATGAATATTCTTATAAAATATGACTTTTTATTCAAGTAATCATACATAGATTGTAGATTGTAATATCGTACTACTTTAATACTAACAAAATACCTGCAATACTATACTGTTAACTAGTGAAAGATTGGAGTAATTAATTTTAAATTTTAAAAATTACTTAAGTAATTATTTATTTTTTATTACTGTAAAAGTATTTTTAAACTTTCTATATGCAGAGTATTAATAACTTTAATTGATTGTTCAATAGAAAATAATTTTATTAGACATTAAATAAATTTTATTAAATAATAGCATTATACAATTAATCAACATTATAAAAATTTATTAAATTATTAAGGCAAACAGTTTTACAATTATAATATTTTTAAAGGTTATTCTATATAGCTTATTTAATAACAAGCATTAAAAATTATGAAAATGATTTATTTATAAATATGAGAAGCAATGGGATAATATTATGACATGTCTATGTGTATGACAATTATTATATTGTTTATTATTAATAAATTTGAGGTCATTTTAATTATTTGTTATATAATTATAATTGCATATAAAGTAGCAATGAATCAGACTTTCTGGTCGAGAAGTCCGCTTTGGTCGGCGCCGTTCTCCACAGCAAATGTATGATCGTTATCCATATACTCGACATCAGCCAAAGTGTCCGGCAATTCCTTGTTCTTAGTCTCCGGTAATAGGAGTGACATAAAGGCGCTGCACATCGATATGATTGCGTAGAAAATCATAACATATGTTAAGCTGTATTTTGCCGCCTATTCAAGAAAATACATATGAAATTAAAACAGAATC
>CAJPVJ010002880.1:0-12045 GCA_905397405.1 Oppiella nova
AACCGAGCGCCCGCCTCCTTGGCCGTCGCCTTCGCGATCATCGTTTTGCCACAACCGGGCGGCCCGTGAAGGAGGACTCCTTTGGGCGGCTGATGCAACTCCGAGCGCACGAACAGCTCCGGTGTCCGTATCGGCAGAATGACAGTCGCCTTAATGTCTTCAATCACGTCCTCGAGGCCTGCGATGTCACTCCAGGTCACGTCTATGCTCTGCGGGTCCACCAATTGGGCCGCTATTGACAGCTCGTACTCATTCAGTGAGGCCTTCAGATCAGTCACTCCCAGGCGAGATAGTAGGCGTTCCGCCTAAGAGGGCATGGCATACATGGGCTAGAGATGACATTCAACAGATATAGGATGTGTTATCAATGGTAATACCCGTTGCTGTGCCTCCCGTTTCTGTTTTCTCGTCGGATCTAATGTATTGACCATCCATTTGACCGCAAAGTATGAACAGATGCCTAATATTCCAGCCCTTATGAAGATTGAGATCAGTTCGGCCCGATTTAGACCGTCTGACATGTCTTGGGATGAGTCACGTGTTCACGTGTTTGATGGTGTCTTCAGTGGATGTGTTCAGTGTTGTGACAGATATTCAATGCGACCATCGATTCAATGGTAAACCAATGGCTGAAAGCATTTCTGATGCAATGCTTTCCCGCACAACATGTGTCAACAGATGGCACTCAATGTCTCACTAATTGTTTCATTTGGCAATGAATTTAGTTTATAATTTAATGACAAGTAAATCATACATTTTAGCTGTAGTTTCAAACAATACCAAATGTATCAATGTTATTTTCTGTTTTAAACACTTTTATTCATCAACAACGAAAATGTTCTTGATAACAAACCATATTCCGTAATTATTTTAGACGTATTCTGAACACAATTAATTTAATGATAAAAGTTTTGAGTGAATAAATGCTGAAATAATACAGAATTTAAATTAAAATTAAATTAAAATTCTGCAAATATTATAAAATACTGAAATATTTGATAACAAATAAAACATAACTAAATATAAACGTAAAGAGAGTTTTGGACCACATTTCATGTCTTGAGTAGTATATCACAGAAGAGTTTCCGATATTTATTTTGATAAATACTTTTGAATCAATGTTTTGAGGTTTAGATTCGGCAGAAGTAACTCATTAATCATCACTTCATTGGTCATAGGACTGGTAGAGTTGCCGTTATTGATCCATTCAGTGATCGCTTCCCTTTCGTATGTATAGCCGTCTGTTTGGGTTATTGAATAATAAATGATTATTGAAAAGGATTGTAAGAATAAGGACAGACCCGCGGCGACCACCGGTTCCTTCATTATCTCGTGAGTGATGGGACAACAGAGTTCGTTAGGCATTGAAGAGTTGTCTTCCGCGTCATCGTTGATGTGTTGCCACAACGGGTTCTTCAGCGCTTGTATTCCTCTCAGGATTTTATTCCTGTGGCCCAAAGAATCTGAGGACAGAATACCTACATATTAGTCATGAAATCATAATTAATAATCAATTGAATACCAATTTTAAGTGCAGTCAAAAGGCTATCATTAGTCAAGTGAACCAATTCTATGCCATCGATAGAGTTCTCCCTGAAGACTGAGCTGTATTTCCCCAAATCAAGTCTTTCCAACCAAACGATTACATCATTGAGAGTCCAATCGGAGACGATATTACTTCCCGAGGCTATCATCGCCGACGACTCGTCCAACGATCCGTTTTTTGTAATAATCACATCCCTGTCCTTCATGTCTGACATATTCCAAACAATAACTGTCTTATCGTTAGAACCGGTGGCCAAGTATTTATTGTCCGAAGAAAAAGCCTATGAATTTTGTTTAGAAGTGTTTCGTATGAATTATATTTAGTTTTATATTCAATTCAGTGATCATATTACACAAGACGTGACATATCTCGAATGACCCTCGAGTTTATGCACAAGAACTCCATTTTGTGGGTTCCATATGATCACCAACTTATCACCGGCGCTGACAATCACATGAAACATACAATTAGTATCAAGTATTGAATAAATGGTATGAATCTGTACGCTGAGGCTAGAAGTGATCCGTCAGTATTAAAACGACAACAATTCACGTTCCCGTTGTGGCCTTTCAGGGAATGCGAGAGAGTTATGGTTGACTTGAGGCCACCCCTCACGTGCCACAGCTTCACCTGTTAATCATTGTTCAGAATCATTGTATCCGATAAATAAGGGGTTTATCATTAGTCTAATATCCCAAATCATGTCTCACCAGATCGTCGTTACCACAGGAGGCCAACAGATAGAAACTCTGAAGCGGACCGTCCGACACTTGTATCACAAATTCAATTATCAGTTCAAGTGTCACATGAATTGATAACAAATATACTGTATGTTTAGTTACCATTCACTTCGTATTGTGAGCTGAAATCACAGCCTAAAACACCCAAATCATGGGCTTCAGCCGTCGTGAACAAACACTTGGCATGTCCGTACTTCGAGTCCCACAGCTTGAGGTCACCCGCAGACGACCCCGAGATTAGGTAACAACTGTCGGGACTGAAAGTGCAGGCAGTGATCATCGCCTCGTGATCTGCAAGTGATCTGAACACCACTCTTGTTAGTGAAACACGGGTTATGAGTGAATATGGTGTACCTAATCATAGACCGGGTGCTAATGTCCCAAATGACCAAGCTCTCATCATCACCACCCGATGCCAGCATTGACGAAGAGGGCGAAAAACTACAGACTCTGATACCACCGCCGCTGTCGTGCGTCAGTTTCACCACCTGTTCCCCTGTCTATCACATGAGATACTCGTATATGATATACGGAAGGGTCGGGTGATTGTCATACGTGAGTGTTCCATAAGATAATGTTGCCATCAGTGGATCCCGAGGCTATGATTGTGCCAAAGGGTGAGAATCGCACACAATTGACACCGTAGTGGTGGCCAACCAGTGGTGACAGTGAGATCTGCTTGAAGAGTCCGCTGTCATCGGACTCCCAGAGCCGGACGGTCTTGTCATTGCTGGCACTGACCAGGAGTTTGGTTCCCGTGAAGTCCACCCAATTCACGTCACTTGTGTGGCCGTCCAGTATTTGGTGGGATATCGACATCGAGGTTATGGATGGACAACAGGTGTGAACAAATGAGACACAACTTATGAAGTGGTCTTTTCGTGAGGAATATGTGTTTCAAATGATAGCTAATTATAAGAGAAATGTTTATAAATTGAATTCAAAACAGATATTGTTTGCAATGAAAAGCATTTGAGTTTTTGTATTGATTTTTCACGTCTTTTGAAGTCATTTATGAAGTTTTAATGAGAAATTAGACGACATTTCATATAATCATATATTTTATTATAATATAAATTTATGATATGTTTTGGTATTATATCAATGAATATAATACTATAAAAACTAATCAATAAATGTCTAAATTGTTATAATGTATTATTTGAACTAATTTTGCCTTAAAAACACTTTTCTATCATATGTTTGACATTTGATGGCAAACAAATTCAATCAAAATATAATATCAAAACAAACACACAATTCATTTAAAAGGACGCTAGATAAACATACCTTTCCCTCCCTGGGCTCACATTTGCCTCACTATAATATCTCACTGCCTGTCACTGAATATCACAAAACAATATTCTGTTGGCTATAAGTGCCCAACAAATCAATACTTACTTATATTTCTGCCTTATATTCTCAATTCAATTGAAAAATTAATTTACTTTTTGAATTTTTTTGGGTTTTATTTCATTTGTGTTGATATATTACACAATTTAATTATACTTATTCATTATATTACACAATACAGCAATACAATATTGTCAATTGTTTAGTTATATAACTAGTACTTCGCGATAGGAATATAAATAAAAATATGTAAAGAAAAATGGAAATTCTTATGATTAAGTTAGTTGTAATAAATATAACAAACCTTGTTGAAATGATTGACCAAAATTCTTGACGATTGAGGTATACCTGTGATGAGAGCAGATTCAGACAACTATTTATATGCAATCAATAAAACTTGAGTGCCGTACTTATTTCAAACTTTGATAAACAAATGAATGATCTTTCAATTATTCTTATAAAAACTTAAATATAATTTTTAAACATAATTTTACAATTAACTTTTTGAAAAAATATAATCACATTACAATAGTTAATGTCCTTTTGAGAATATTTATTTAATGTTCAAGTTTAATATTATGTATTTTATGTTTATTACTGTACTCGAAATTACAATATTTTTCTTTGACAAATATTAATAATTATCTGATACAGCATTAAATAAAATTACAAGTATTAATTTGTTTTTGTATTTTTTGTAATGTTCACAATAACTTATATACTGTACAGAATGTCTTAAATAATGATTTTATTGATTTTTAGAGTAGCTTTTAATTATATTTATAAAGTAGTATTCATAAGTAACTCTAGTATTATTCCGATTCTATAGTTGGAGTAGACTATGAATTGGGAAATAAGATAATGTTCTATAAGTATAACACAAGTGTATAGTCAATAGTCTTTCACTCAATATTATCGATCAAAAAAATATATTTTATATCTGACACAGAATAGTTATGGGAAATATTATAAATATGTTTATAAATAAATTTCTAATACAAAGAATGCACTCGAAATCTAAACATTTGCTCCTTTAATAATACATGTAATTATTTAATAATCGATTGCCAAATTAAAATATATAGCTTTTCTTATAAATAGTATAATAATCATTATAATTTATTAACATGGTGTATACTAACTTTATAAATTATTTTTATGTATAAACACTGTCATTAGAGCATTCAGTCATTTCTCACAATAATAGGAATATTCTTGTTTTATTCCTCTATTTGTTTTACGATCCAAATGTTTATATGATCTGCAATTCAAATAAACAAAAAAAAACACATTTGTCTCAAATATTCTTTGCCATCCACAATAAGAAATGAGAGACTCTCGCATAGACCCCGGGAAAGCCAGGGGTGGCACACCTGTAGATGTTTCATATATATTATTAATTGCATGAATGTATGGAGACATACCGTTTTCCAAATGAGACAATTCCTGTTAAATAGTATTTCTTATTTTCCGGATCTACTTGAATGAGAGGTCCGCCAGAGTCTCCCTGACAATTTAGGTTAATTTTTTAGGCTAATTAGGTTGATTTAGGTTAATTTACCTGACAACTATCTTTTGTCGATCCAGTAGTTCCAGCGCACAGGTACTCATCAGTAATTTTGACCACTTTGTCAAAAGCCTTTCCACACTCATTGTTGGACACGATCTCAATGGAGGCTTCCCTTAACTCTTCGCTCGTCTTCCCATTGAACTCAAGTCTTCCCCAACCGATGATGAAACCACTTCTGCCGACATTCTCTTCAGAAGTCAACACTCGTGTGTCGTATGGCAGACATATCGGCCAAACACGTCGATTGAAACGTACCTTTGAGTTAGTCATTGAAAATATTATAAGATTCACGGGAAATACTGTTGAGACAAATGAATACTCGTTGCGAGAGTTTAATGATCGCGACATCATTTTTATAAGTTTGCGGTTCAAAGTCTGGATGAGCCGTCACTTTGATCACATTGTAATCGACTTCCGCGTCGTCTTTGGTCCTCTTCATGATATTGTGTTCTCCTAACCGTATTCTGATCTTCGAGGGCGTCAACACCTGACCCCCTTCTACCACACAATGGGATGCAGTTATGATTTCTTGCTCCGAGATCAATGCACCTCCGCATTGAGCGATAAAAGAGCCTTGGTTATCGGAATCCTCTATGAAAACTGCCGCCTTATGTCAAATAGAGTGTATGAAATAATATATTCATTTGAACACTTGTTTTCATACCATCCATGGCCAGGCACCGGGATGGGACACTTTCCCACCAACAATGCGTGTTTTACCAATGATACTTGTATTTCCACAAACTTTAAATAAATTAAAATTTAAAGTTAATTGAAAGTTTTAAGTTAATTAAAGCTAAATTAAAATTTCAATGTATTATTTTAAACTGAACTCACATTCTGGTAATTTTCGTGGTCTCAGTCCTGAATTAGGACCACTCGGCTGATCATTGATTACATCCCTAGGCATGGAAGTGGTTGCCCTTAAAGTTGGTCTAGTTTTCGGAGCTTTTGGTCGTTTGGTTGGGGGTCTGGTAGGTCTGGGTTTGGCAATACTCTGGGTAACTTTCTTGGCGATAGGACAGCAAACATTTGGCACTTCGTTATCGTATCCACAGATGGATTGTCGCAACACTTTTAAATTCCTCGAAGACAACAGTTGGTCGCATCGGACTAACGGCTCACAAATACCAGTCTTACCGTCGGGTGTAATACAGCTCTCGGTTTCCTCAACGGGAAAGTCAACTAATATTTAATCAATGGATATCAGTTGCAAATATAATTACACCGGTTACTTTACCTTGTCGCTTATGTTTGCATTCAATTATTGTAATATAAGAAAACAAAATAAATATTAAAGAAATTCTTGACATTTTATTAATGATTAAAGAATTTATAAAAATAATACAATTTTTGACAAATAAGCATAAGTTTAACAAACAATGAATGCTTCAGAAATGTTTATTTTATTCAAGAAGACATTTCATAAAACAAAGAAATTAATGAACAAATGTTTACAGATTTGACTATTTATTTAATATTAAAAGAGAGTATAGCCGTAGGGAATGGTATGAATGATTGCAGCAATTAATGAATGACCTTCTCTTTTATAGACTATTGTAATAGTTTTCTTAAAAACTAAATGATTCACAATTGTTGGCAATAAATATCATAAGAAACACGTAAAAGGATAAGAAGTTTCCAAAGAATATAAGTTTTAATTAACAAGAATATAATATCCATCACAATGTGTGACATCTCTTATCCCATATTCTTTCGGTTTCCTTCCCCTCGCTTATGAACTGAATTCAAACAGATATTCAAATGTTATAATTAAGTGAATGAATGCTAAAGTGAACGCAAAGCACAATACCGTCTTTCCAGTCATCCATTTCACGGGCTCTTCTCAACGCCTGTGGATTGTCTCTCTCGACCAGAATCTCCTTTCTCTCCTCTTCCGTCTCGTCTTCCATACGTTTCTTATCGGGATTCTCAGCCCAATCCATAAGATAGTTATCATATCTTTGTGTCCAAAATCAATCATTAAAAACATTTATAAAACTTAAATCTTCAAATCAATCAAATCAATCTTACATTGGATTAGATTTAGTGATAGCAAGACTTCCCTCGTCTACCTTCTGAGTGATAAAGTCATCGATACTAACAGTCGGGAGACTGGGATAACCCAAACCATACACCTTCTTCTGCATCTCATTTCTGGTGATAATAATTGGTTTGAGTTTAGGAGATGCGGTCGGTTTGCCACGAGGTCTGCCGTCTTTGTTGGAGGCCTTCATGAGCTTCATGTGCTCTAAAATAGGTTTTTCAGTCTCAATAGCACTCAACTCCTCCAACGAGAGACTGATCCAACGTTTAAGAAGTGTTAAGTAATAGTCTCGAAGAACTTCGTCGTCTATGTCTTCATCTGTTTGTGCCATTCGTTGTCTCAATTCAATTAATCTGTTGTCCATCTGTTTCCCCTCTTTATATCTCCTAATTTTGTCGTTTCTGTTGAAAACTGCCGAATCAAGTGATGGTTCCCTCGAAGAAGACACCACTTGTTTGTCTTCAGACGAGCTGTCGGTGCGTTTGATATCGATGTCACAGATTTGGTAATCATTTAATCGTTGAATAAAATCATTGAAATAGATTTCCGCGGTTTTCAGTACTTCTGATCGTTGGGTGGTTTGAGACATGAGTGTCAGGTCGGCCAACAGCGCCGGCAGTAACAGGTATTTCACGTTTTTGGTGGCAATCTCTTCGACCGACTCATTGGAGCTGAAGAGTGACAACTCGTTCACCAAACCTGTCGACTCTTCCAGCGCTCGAATCGCTTCCGAAACCTTAGTCTTCGGATTCAATTCACGAGACAATTAGTGGAAAATATTTGCGAGTCATTGATAATCAATACCTGAAATGGTCTGTCATTAGTGGAAAGAGTGGAGTCTTTTAACTCAAGATGTAAATTGAACCCTTTGTCAAAGAGTTTGGACAGTTTGACTGATTCCTCATCCATGGTATGAGCAGATAATGGCTAAGAAGTTGTGTTCACTGCTTGTTGTCAATCGTGAGTGACATGTGATGTAAACAACACAAGCATTGCACGCATGGGTGGCCTCTATGTAGCCTTCAATGCAGGCATTCATTCATTCAATTCTTACTACTTTTCATATTCTTTACACCAATTCTTATAAATAGTTAATACATTTTAGACACCAATTATTAATTGGCAATTAATCTTATCTTTTAAAACTATAAATTTCATTTATTTTTTGTTGATCACACGTTTATTTAAATCCATAATCAACAGTTTATAACAGTTAATAGCAATTCTTACCAAAAAGTGGTCCATATTAGAGAAGTTGATAAAAAATATTGTCGTAAATGAGATTAGTTTGAAATAAAGTCTTTTATTATTTTATTTTAAATTGATTTGAGAGTTAGGAACTCAACATTATATTTAATTTCTAAAAATGATTTAAAATAACATCAATTGATTAAAAGACATAATAATTAAATTAAAGATTATCCAAAGCAATTAAACGGAATTAAATTAATTTAATTAATACTATATATAAACTCATTTATATATAATTTAAAAATGATATTAAAAATCGTTTGTTTGCACTCTTTCTATAAATAGTTGGGATTTTGAGTAAAATTCTTGCTTAATATAAAATTGAATGAAATTCTCGAAGAATTCATTTGTGAATTATATACCAAAATGAAACAAATGATTTGTTAATTGCTTTATCAATTGTTTTCAATTGAATTGAAGTTAAAAATAACAAAATTAGTCATAAAAAGCCACAAAAATATAGAAAAACTATCGCAGAATAGGATGCAATGAAATCGGTTTTGTGGCCCCAAAAACAAATCACTCGAATTGTTATTATAACACATCTATAGGTTAACTATTTTAGAAAAATAATAATAATTGTAATAATTGTTGAGCAGATAATGCCATCGATTAAGGATTGAATAATTGAATGGTAAAGCAGCACATGATTCAAAAGTCCAGACATACAGAACCTTATAAGTGATACAATTCTCATAAATACACAACTCATCGAAATATAATATTAACAAAAAACTCAAAAACAGTTTAGATTTGAGCTAAAGATTGGAATAATTGAGACCAAAGGGTCACGAATTGAGGCCAAAGTCCTTCATGTGGTCTTCAATGTCAACGCGACAGATGGGACACCGCTTGTTGGTTGTCAACCACTGGTCTACACACTCGATATGGAACAGATGCATACATGGCAGGCGCCTACAGATCACATAGAAAACAAACCAATAAGTGAATGAATGAATGAATCAATACATTTGCCATTAGTATGGATCATACCTGACATCTTCGTTGTCCTCGAATTCACTCAAACAAATGGTACACTTCTCCGTACAGTCGTCCTCAGGAGTACTTAATTTAATTCGTTTATATTTATGCGGAAAAGTGTTTCTCTCGATTATGGTCTGTGAGGCGCCCCTATTCATCGAGTGTCGCGTTTGCATCAGACGCCAGTACTCGTCCAGACGGGCTGTCATGTGTCGTGACAGTAGAGGTCCGATATAGTGATAGCTTTGGTGGAAGTCAGCCAAAGGAGGCGGCAGTGGCGCGTATACGTCACCCGAACGGGGACCGTATGGCTATACCACACAAAATAGATCGCTTAATACAAGTGATAAACCAACTATAACTCAATGACATACCGGCGCAACAATTCCTGCGGGAGATATAGATATATGGAAACCGGGCGGAGAGACTCCAAAGTGAAGTCTCGGTGGATGTGCTGTCGGGTGGTAGTGGTGCTGATGGACGTGATGATGGAGATGGGAATGTGCGGTGTCGGGCGTCGAGTGTATGATAACTTCGCTCTGAAACGCGCCGTTAGGGTCAACGAGAACTTCGGCCGACAAGTGATGTGCGCCCGTCTGTAGGTTTGGACCATTTGGTGGTGGGTTAGGAGTATACATGTTAGTCATGCCGACCAATCGCTGGGGGTTTTGAGGTGGAGGTGAATGTTGCGGACGACTGCACGACCCACTGGTCGACATGTGACACGTCGTGTCGTTCGTCAGACCGGAAGGGGTCGACGTTTGCGGAATGTTAGCGTTGAGCGCACCCACACTCATGTTTGGACTGGAATTGTGGTTATGGTGTGGCGTTAGGTTTAGGGGAAGGTTTGCATCCGAACTGCACACAAATATTCCCGAAGTGGCCGAAGGAGTAGAGGGTGGCTGTGGCTGACCCACGGACACGAACGGTGCCATCGGTGCCATTGGCACGTGCGATGACTCCAACAGATGTCTTTGATAGGCCTCATGTTGTCTGTCAATAGAAATCACATCAATTGGTATGGATTCAAGTGGTGGCCAATAGAGTGGGCAATATGTGGACATACCTGACGAACATCTGGTGCTGATAGAGGGACTGTCGCTGTCTCTGCATCTCATTCATGCGCTGTTGTGCGACCCAAAGCCGTTGTTGGTTGGGATGGAGGCGCGAATGCGGATGTATTGAGTAGGGGTGGAGCGGGAGGTGGGCCGGCGGTGGACTGAAGTACTGGCCATACTGTGACACATTGGAGCCGTTTGGAGGTATATTGGGTGCCATCGGGGGTATGGATGGTATAGAAGGCATTGAGGGTATGTTTGGAATATAAGTCAAATGTGTGTTATTTATAGGACTAGTATTCGCCGAATAGAAGCCGTGATTGTGTGGGCACTGGACTGTCGAGGCCATGGATGTCATGTTGTTATTGGCATTCATCGAGTTGTTGGTGAAGTTGCAGTTGAATGGCGTTAAGTCAATCACATTAGGCGTAAACGGGTCTGAATTGGCGCCCATTTGGCCGTAGTTTTGAACGGAACTAACGTTGGGATTGGGGTTTGGATTGACATTCAGATTACCATTGTTTGCATTATTAGTCATATTATGATTACTATTATTGAGATAATTATTATTCATATTACTG
The DNA here is from genome assembly GCA_905397405.1 of Oppiella nova. Classification (NCBI taxonomy): domain Eukaryota; kingdom Metazoa; phylum Arthropoda; class Arachnida; order Sarcoptiformes; family Oppiidae; genus Oppiella; species Oppiella nova. The sequence goes on from CAJPVJ010002880.1 coordinate 11,128, forward strand.
TTCATAACATTATTACTCATGTTTTGGTTATGATATCGACAGCTCTGGTATTCAGGCATTAATTGTTGATAATTTGAATTAAATATATTTGAGTTCATGTGCTGTTGGGACGCATTGGGCAGCAGTGGTGGCGCCAATTGGATGCAAGAACTGCGGGAGTGGTTGAGGTCGTTGTGGTCGCGACTGTGCCGGTGATGGTCGGCCACACGCTTCCCACCCATCGTCTGAGTGGTCGACGCACTGGTCGTCCGACTGCTCTTCAGTGGCTTAGCACTGGACTCAATGGCCGACTCGTCGTCCGATTGCGTCAAATCCACTAAAATGGCGGCCGAAGAGCTGAGCGGTTGGTCTCGTTTGGCCCCTAAGGCGGCCGTCAAGTCATGCGACGGACCAGCTTTGGGCTCATGTATGTCACGCATGTCGGCGCCCATCGCCTCACCGAACGACTGCTTATTGTTCTCATTGACCACAACCTCAACACTACTCGAGTCGGAGTCGGAATCACTGGACAAACAGTCCAACTGAAGATCGGGCGCTTCCGGCCATTGATTGGCGACTGAGTCGCAGATACTGTTCACACCATTCATGGTATGGTCACTTGAGTGAACACTTCCACTGCCACTCTCTTCACAACACCCGTTGTGTCCACCAATGGATGCGATCACCACTTCATAGCATCTGGTCCTCAGGTGACGGCAAACGCAATGCAAACCAATCAGTGGTTCACTCTTTCAATGCATTTCCCGATCATTGCGCGACAAACAGACACTCATTGGGCACTCAATTGGCACTCAATGTACACAACACTCAACACTGCAGTCAATCACACAGTCATTGGACTCCATATTAAGACCATTCATACGACGCGATCACACAAAACACAAACATCAGGTCTACTCAACAATTACGTCATCACCA
>CAJPVJ010002881.1:0-12045 GCA_905397405.1 Oppiella nova
TGAGTGAGAGAGAGAGAGAGAGAGAGAGAGAGAGAGAGAGAGAGAGATTCTGGAAAATGATGAAAAGCGACACTTTATGGCAAAGTATATGACAGTTATGTTTGACTCCAATTGATGGTCCCATCGCTCATATTAGTGGCAGACATGCCTCACATCACAAATAATTATTACCATTTCAAAGATTTTTGAAAATTTCAAAATATGTAGGATTTGGCCAAGATGATGGCAAAATTATCATATGTTTTATAATTTTGCATTAAATTCTTGGAATAATTTTAGGAAATTCTAGGAAATACTTTTAGAAATAATTGAATATTGGTGAAAGGCTATTTTAATAAGAAATATTTTAATATAAGTTAAATGAATAAATTTAATAAAATTTTTTTTGAAATGTTTTGATGCAAACTATATCCATAAAGAGGTCAATAAGTGATTAGTGTTTGTGTTTTAACTTCATTTGTACTAATCATATATTTCCGATATCTTAACAGTTGCCATGACTTCTCATTCCCAACCGATTTAGTTATGGATTACAAGTGAAACCAAATCATAATTATTATATTAAATATTTATACAAGCAAATATTCCTGTCTATTACTGTATTATTGAGTAAAATAATATTGAAATAATTGACAATAAAGGAAATATAAATCAAATGAGTCTATTTTAACAATGTAACAAAGTGCTTTTAATTAAATTTGATTCATACTATTTTATCATTATTGACAATTATTATGTAACATTTATATTATGATTACAGTAAAAACTTTATAACTAGAGTGGACTGTATTAAGAAAAAGTTATATCAAATGGATTATTTAATGTATGGATTAGTTATTAATTCCTTTGAAATAGACTTATATGTAAATATAAATCCATTGAGAGATTACTGGATACTAAATGCCACATCAAATCAAAATATTTACCCTGATATGTTATTCTATTCGGTAAAAAATCTTTTGATAACAAAATTGTTTAAATTGTGTGGTTTTTGTACTGGATTTTCAGTGTATTGAAATTTAACGATTTGTTTATTGTCATTAATAATTTAGTAAATTACACTAAATATATTAGACAAACAATTGTTATTATCCCTATAAAGTCACTGATTTACAGCGCACAGTTAGTCTTTATGTCTAGACATGTGGTTAAATGAGTATATTATGGGAATGACTACTAATTCAGTCGGATTTTGGTTTGTAAGCAAATGTTTGATAGGAACAGGAATTATGTGATTTGTGGCTAATATTGATTGCATTGTTAATAATGGGAATGACTGTAAATCCAATGGATAATTGTGCAGCACGACATACAAGTGCTACTATACTAACTAATGATTTATTGAACATTATTGAGTTATACAATATATTCTCATTACAATGGCTATAAACAGTTTATTGTAAAAATTACAAAATTGAGGAATTAGTTAATTAAAATATTTGTATTTTATACAAAGTTAACAATTAGTTTAAAATACAGTATATTTTTCGATCATTATTTAAGACTTGAATACCATTAAAAGCAATTGCTTACTACAATATGGTATGAATTGTATGAATGAAATATAACTCAATTAAAAACTACACCAAAACAGAGACATTCAGAATATTCCGAATAAAGTTCGCCCGCAGTTGACATGACTTGTGAGCAAAACAAACAAAATAAATAAATTAGTGCTTATTATAGAAGAAGTCTCTCTCTCTCTCTCTCTCTCTCTCTCTCAACAAAACTTTTGAAAATCATATATTTTGGTATTTCGCACTCAAATCAATGTAATAAATATTTTGTCAAATTATTTTTTATTCAAATCCTCTTAAGCCATGATTTTTAATTAAAATTCAAAACTATTTAAAAATTCAAAAATACTAATTAAATGATTGTGTAATTATTGTTGAAAGCAATAAATTGTTAATATATTCCTGAATATAACAAACATTAATAATTTGAGACATAATGACTGGTCTAGTCTTTAGTGATAAAAATTGAAGTAAAACTTGTAAGAAATGATAATGAAGTGAATTATAATTAAACGTTTGGCTGACAATACTGTAGAATAAGTCAAATTTGATTATAATTCTGGTCTTTTGATCGTTACCTTTAAGGCACTAAATTGTGTATAAAAATTAAAATAATAACTCAGATAAGTGTCTGTAATTCAAGTGTGCCTTCAAGTAATCAGACATTATCTGATCAAAAAAATAATTCTGGTCTTTTGATCGTTACCTTTAAGGCACTAAATTGTGTATAAAAATTAAAATAATAACTCAGATAAGTGTCTGTAATTCAAGTGTGCCTTCAAGTAATCAGACATTATCTGATCAAAAAAGTAGTGTATTTAAGAACTCAATTATTGCCCAAAACTGTAAACTTTGATTCCAAGTCTCACAACTAAACGAGTATTTTATTTCTGATATTAAGTTTTTCTTACAGTGCTTTTATTGTATTTAATGTTCAATCAACTCTATTTAACATAATCTAACATATCAATGAAATGTACAAATTTAAATAGATATTCTTAAATGCTATTCAAATGATTATATCAAAAGTTCATACAATACACTGTATTGAATACAGTATGCACATAGTAGTCTACCTGTAAAACAAGCGTTCATTGCAATACATTACTATTTGATCATACAGTATAATATTTATAATTATATCTTACAAGTTTGGAATAACGAAACATAGATTTGAAATAGATTTGAGAAATATGTATTTTTAATGAATTTACTGAATGATTGACAGTCTACAAAGTTTATATGGAATTATAGTATTAGGTAGACAGCAATTATGAATATCTTTTGCAAGATATCTTTTATATTTTGTATTGTTTCAATACTCCATAACAAACATCCCGACTATCATTGATAAATACCATAAAATAGTACATGTTAACTTTAAATAAATTTTATAATAACTAAATTTACCTAAAAATGCAATAAATATGTTAAAGATTTGCTGTATATTTTCAATTCTATGTTTCATTATTCCCCAAAACATAGAGTATATTAAGTTGAGTATTAATATACGAATGGCTCGAATGGCATCCATTCGATCACATAATCTTTGGACACTTTTTAGACGCGACCTCCTTTTGGGTCGAAAATAAGTACACTTTGAATGATATTTCCCGAAGACTTGGAATTAAGCGATAAATGAGCCGAAAATAATCGGATCACAAATGATTGCAAATAATCATTATTTGGCCATAAATTGCAGCTTTTGAAATGTCAAAATTGACATCAAATAAATGTAAAAGATTTGTCAAATTTAAGCTTAAGTTGTATTTGCAGTATATTTGCAAATGTCATCTCGTGATTGATTAGATTTGGGTCTAGTTTGACATTTTTAATGCATTAGTCTATTAATACTTCAGATTTACTGGACGTATCACTAATACAGGAGTCGATATCAAACTCCATATGATTTTAAATCACCAATTGTAATAAATGACTGAATTAGCATTTAATATGTAGAAAGTGTAAGGAAGATAAGAAATCATTATCTTATTTTATATTTATTTGTTGACTTATTATATTAAACAATTCTAGTAATAGTTCCGCAATTTATTAAATTGCATAAAATCTATTTCAATAGTTTTATTATTAAAACATTAAATCTAAGGCAATATTTTAAGTCATTAATTTAATGGCAATAAGCCTTTTCAATAATGATTTGAATATTTTTAATTATAGAGTAAAGACAGCAATTAAAATAAGTTCACATTTTTCATTATCGACTTTATTATTGTTAGTATACAGTGTACTATACACTAACACTTTCATTGCCTGAAAATAGCTTTTAGATAACCATTCGCTCAAAAGCCCTGTAATTCAGTCAGTGCTACCGTTTTATCTTAAAAATTATGGTGTATTTACCCTTTACTTAAATCTCGTTAACTATCATATAATTAGACAGTGAGACGCCTTTTATGCCTCAACTTTGCGACCAATTCTTGCCAATGGCTTACAAAACAAACTTAAGATTCGTTTAAAATTCATAATTTGTTTAAAATTTAAATTTTGTTAACTTTTTCAAAAATAAAACTAGAGCCCTGAAATAGCCCAGGTTTGCTAAAGCAAATTGGACCTGGACCTGCAAATTGCAAAGTTTGCAATTGCAATTTGCTATATTTATTATTGAAAAATTTAGGCTTGCAAAAGTTTTATTATTAAAAACGTAAATTGCATATAGAGCTGTATTGCAAATAATATTGTTATATGCCAAATTTGAAAATTTAGCAATTTTTTCAAACCATAAATGAATCAAATAAGAAATATATTGCTTTATAGCGATTCTATGAATAATTTTCTAATTATCTTAAATTTTATATAAATTTTGGAAAATAAATTCAAACTCAGAAATTCACTTCACGTTTGGTTATGTTTTGTCAAAGTGTAGGGCTGTGTATGTCTTGCAGTTCATTAAGTTTTAAGTCATTACATACTCTTAGGCCACAGAAGATTAGGCATACATTACACTTACCTCTGCCTAACGAGTGAAATAGGGGTCAAAAACCTGATCCGTTGGTGTCTTCGTAGATCACTTGAAAAAGTTTAGACTATAATTGATGAACAAATGAATGTTTATATTTATAGCAAAGAAGCAAAATTAATCGATTGCTTATCAAATTGAAACAATCGATCGATTTATCATTTGCTATAAAAATTCTTTAGACCAAAAATATTTTCAATTTTCAAAGTATTTGGGAAATCGCCTCAAAATTAAGTGCATATTAATGAGTAGATTAAATATTCTTAATAAAATCAACAGAAACTTTATACGTCTATAAATTAAGACTATAATGTTTATATCATACTGTATACTTTATATTATCATAAACAACACTGAATTGTATATTACACAAACTGGATACTATAAACATTAGCTAAGATTATGTCAATTTATATATCGATAAAATGCAAACAAGATTTGAATTGCACTTTTAATAGAAAATTTAAGTTCCGATAAGGAATGACATAAAATTTAAAATGTATTTTTGGTGATAATGAAAACAATATATTATTTTCTCATTTTTCGGTTCATATGAATTGGAAATGAAGCAGAAATGAACGGATGGTTTGGTTGAGTTTAAATAAATAAATTGTTGTCTCTTAGCCTGAATTGAGTGAAAGTTATCCACAAAATGTAATCCGATATGAAGTGAAAGGCTTCGTCGACTCGCCGTCTACTCTACAAAACTAATGCATAACTAAAACATTAATGGCTTTGATTTGATGTACATTTGAGAGCAAATGGCACTCAACACAAGACGTTAGACAGAAGTAGCAGAGAGTGAGGGCGCAAATGATTAGCATTTCTAATACTGTTTATTTGATATTTGTCTGTAATTTATGATACTTTAAGTCTTATGCATCATTGACACCAAAAACTAAATATTAATTTACAAATGAATTAAATGGCAATTAATTTGAACAATACTTAAGCTAAGAGACATCTAATTTATAAGCTTTTGGTATTAAAAAATAAATTAACAATAAATTAAAGTTTAGTTTCAACGAGATATCGATCATTAGAAGTGAAGTCTACGTACACTTGGAAAGCATGTTATATAAAGTAGAGCTACGAGTGGAATGACCACAACTGCACTGATATATCATTTCATTTGAAATTTGAATTATCTCTAAAAGATTTGAACTGAAATTCAAGCGCCAGAAGTGACAAAAACAAGTTCAGAGCCAACACATGAATCCGAGCGTAGATTTAATTCCTAATAACTTAAATAGATTTTTCAATTATTCAAAATTCAAACCAATGTTTCAGGTGTTTAGGAGAAACAGAATTTCTAATGATTGCCAAAAAGCTTCAAAAAGTGATAAAAATAATTTGTGAGTCTAAGCAAAGGTATTATAAAAACTATTTGAGATGAGGGTATGTATGGGTGTTATCTAATAAAAGACTAATAGATTTTCTCTTTCAATGATTCGTTTCACAAAATATCGCATTTGAGTCCCCATTCAGACGTCCAGACCTCAGACCTAATCATTATTCACTGTAAGCGGGCTATGCATTCACAATCATTAAAGTATTGGTTTGCAGCGATTTTGACAATCATTTCTTTTCAATGACAATTCAATTTATTTCTATTAAATTGCTACTAATTGTATTTGAAATTAAAAAATAAATTGCTAGCTTACAATATAATGATATACACTTAGAATAATTTATCATTATATTAAGAAGTTAGAATAAAAGTCGACAAGTTTTTATAAATAAAGTTATGCAAAAGAAAATTGTAATCAAGTTTTAATTTTTATCAAATAACTTAAGCTTTGTTTAATATGCAACGAATGGCAAGAATTTAAAAGATATTTATGATTTGCATTTCTCAGATCCTTATACAACACAAGTCAGACACTGGTCTACCGGTGAATTAGGGAGAGGGCTGTTGGGGATGAGCTCAACGTAACTGAAAATGTTTGAAAGGAATGATAAAAAAGTTTGGGTCAGAAATTAAAGCTTCGTGTGAGGCCTACAGACAAACGCTCTGTAAATAAAATTGTTATGTTTTGCTTATTACAGTACTTTAGTTCAAATTATTTTCAACATTCAAAGCATACAGTATTTCACAAATTATGCTCAAACTTGTAAACACAAAAACTTTTTTCAACTTTCAAGAACAAAGTGTATAATGATTTAGTATATAGTTTACTTAAAATATATTACATCAGTTATATTAATCTAGTCTGTTTCATCCCAAATCTTATAAAATAATAAGTTTCTAGGGATTAGTTGAAAATATATTTGCAATTATCAAAATACATTTAACAAGAATATTTAGGTGAAGCCCTATTCTGACAATATGTTATGTCTGACTATGAGATGAAATTATGATTTCTCTAAATGATAGCCAAGTGTAACAAAAAAGTGCTTATATTTCGCAGGGGAACAGGTGTTCGGTTGTTCATCAAAAAAGCATTCATAATATGGAAACACTATTTATATGCAGTGTTTGTCTGTAAGGATAAACTAAAACACCGCAAACGCCCATCAGGTGCTAATAAAATACGAGAACTACATCTCCAACACTATAGCCCTCTCTCCGAACTGTTCCCATAATAATCGATGTGTTTTCTAAAGTCTATGTCACGGATCTTAACAATAATTTACTTTTTTCAAGTGTTGGCACACTTTAAAGTTTCCTTTTTGATTTTTCAGATTTCTATATACAGTACAATCAGTTTTGAGATGTTTTACAACTGTTTTGTGAAAGCTTTCACCGAGAATTAATGCTAATATTAATGTATTGTTTGTAATAATATTATGTGAAAATTTACATTAACTATAATTATATGAATACTGAATTCAAGTTATCTTTATTTAAATAATTAAAATAAAATAGTAATTTAATAAGAAAATTTTCAACTAAATTAATGATAAGATTTAAGTTTAAAACTTTTTATGATCATAAGAATAAAAGAAAAGAATTTAACTTTTCTCATATGATTGGCTCACTTTAGAAATAACTTATGTTTTCTTATGACGAGACGTTTGAGTTAAGTATAACTCAAAATGATTACAGAATATAAGGAAAGCCTATTATTATGCGGCCGAAGACGTGTTAATACTGAACGCCTCCAACAAACTTCTCTTTGAAGTTATCCTCACAAAAGGCGATCACAAGAGCACTGCTTTACACACTATTATAAGGCACTAAATATTGTGTATAAGCCATGATTCTTAGCACAGTATAGGTTATAATATTTATAAATTATAATTCATAGTAAAGTTACTTTAATTGAAACCGACAACTGATATGATATTTGAAATTCTAGATCCAGAATAAATTCGCAGCATTTCTACTGAATATATCTTTTATGGATGACATGTAAGCAATAAATAGTTTTGTTTTGAAAAATATTAAATTAATAAAAGAGAAGGATTTAGTGGTGTTGTGCTCGTGTCGGGTGTTATGATAATCGTTATCGGAATCACTATTTCTATCATTTAATTCCTAAATAAATATATCATTTATAGCCATAAAAAGTCTATAATTTCTTCTAATATTCGGATATATTTTGCATTATTTTAATTTATTTTATAACTAAGAGACTGTTTGACAACAAGTATAAAAAGTGATTGCATTCAAGGTTTTTGATATGAGGGCCTCTATTGAGCTTACGGTGACTCCCCTTTAAATTCCTTTATGTGATACTAATTATACGTGTATTCACTTTATAGTGCATAGTATATGTTCCGGGACAGGTATGGCTTAATATATGCACTAATGGTCTAATACAGTAGAATAGAGTAGAGTTAGTTATAAATAGTTGAGTTGATTCGCTATATTATATGCAATATTTAAAATTCAATCACAAATTGTCAAAATATAAGGTGTGAGCCTTTCGTAGCTTTTAGCCATTATATTGAATTTAAGGCGTTTTCGACACAAAATTCCACATTTTTATAGAAAAAATATAATTTTATTCAATATATAAATGTGAGATGAAAATGATTAGGAGATGATCTAACCAATGGTCTGGACTCCGAAGTGATGTTGTCATTGTCTATAATAACGGACATTAAGGTTATGTAATACACGGACTATCTATCGAGACATTAGACGCCACTCGAAGCCGGTTTTTGGGCCAACTCTTGCCTTAATATGAAGTCTGAGTGCTGTGGCTGTGAAGAGAAGGGTCTTCTCTGAAGCGTTTTTCGCTAATATCTCAACGACTGTCAAAAGAAGTCATTTTATTTAAAATATGGCATTAAGTAAACTCTTTTAATGGCAAATTTCACTCAACTAATGATTATCCAATACAGCTCTAATAGTCGGCTAATTGTTATTCCCTATAATACAGTATATAATAGGCTTACATAATTATATATTTTGTTTATATATTAAATACTTTGTAAAAAAGTAATTATTTATTGATAGATAATTGAGATTAACTTATGTTTGCAATCCATATGTTATTGAAATTATTAAACGACTGTTAGTTGTGTTTGGATAGGAATCGCGTGTTTAGACCAGTCCTCACATTAGAGACTAAACTCATATTTTTAACGTATGGCAAGACTTTTTCCAATTGCATACAAAATGTTTTCAAACAAATAAGCTATAGATTAGCATAAAGTGATGTCAAAATGTATTTAACAGTACCAATTTAAAAAATAGTTCTTAATAGACTAATTATATTCATATTAAAATATAATGTGGGTACAATAGTTTGATAATTTGCTGTTTCCATTGTTTTGGAGGGCATAGTCCTGGCCATGACATCTGACACACGTATGTCGTCGCTATTTGCTATTCAAGATGACTGTCAAAGTAGGGGTCAGTTAAGAGTTGCCACGAATCCCTTGAAGCGATGTCTGAAAAAACTGAGAGAAAGCATATTCTTGGGTGAAGTGAACAACAATTTATTGCATTACATCAGCTGAACAAATAGGAAACGATTGTAAAAGGAGTGTAACATAATGTCTAACATATGAATAAAAGGCAAATATTGGACTCAAAAAAGTTGGTTTTCACAGAATTGAATGCTTTACTTTCACTTGCATTTTGGGAACATTTATTTTTTTTAATTATTTACTTTTCGTGACATTTTTAGTTTAAAATCAAACAAAAATGATTAAAAATAAACACAAATTAAATTCTATACAGTATAATCTGTATATAAAAGTAAATGACAGACAGATATATGATATGACAGGCACTTGGGATGAATGGATAAACAAATTCTGGAAATTAAACAATAATAACACTTCAAAAAACAATCCATTTTTATCGGAATAAAACTAAGAAGAACTCAGAAATTGTGTTTTAAATGGAAATATCATTTTCAATGAAAGGGTAGTTAAGAAATAAAGTGTTTGTGTAAATATTGTGAAGCAATGCTGTAAACGCAATGATTTATTAAATCGCATTCACTTCTACACAATCCTCTCGAAACTAAATACGTTTTTATCGCAAATTCAACAAATAATAAGTTATTTGACTTTTTAGTACTTATAAATAATGCCACAAAATATCTTAACTTAACTCATGTCAGGAATTATCACTATTTTTTGATGGCATGACTCGATGTGACATAAGTAATGCTTTTACTCTTTGGTTCGCAAATGCTTTGCATATGAAATGAGTATTTTCTCATACATTTCTCATACTAACAACTAATCAATAGTTTTACTTTCATTACTTCTGGCACTAAAATATAATTTAATACAATATTAATTCAATGTTTAAACAACTACTTTATAAAAATATTAAACACAAAACACATACTAATAAAAAGTAATCGATGGACACATTCAAAGTATTAACATTAAAAATGTTAAATTTTATCAGTTGGAGACCACTGAAACCTCTGGCAAATTATTAATTATATACAATGAATTGGTTTTTCTTATTTCAACTAAATTTCCTAGGTTAAATCGATGAGATTTTGCTACAAAGTTATCAGAGTTACCGGTAACGGACTGATTGAAGCATTGAATTTAGTATCAGGATTATTATTTCAATAAAATTATATAAAAATCACAGTTTTACTGTTAATAAACCAGATAAATGATATTAAAATAATTTTAGCAGGCAACATTTTACCAATATTGACTATTAATAATATATTATAATTATATAAAATGATTGATAATTTATATTAATCAAAATTAAATTTATTATTATTTTAAAACTTAAATCCAATTGTATTTGATTGAATATACAGTATTATAGTATATTATAGAAAATGCTATTTATTAAAGCATTTATTATGCTTGTGGCAATAAAAAGGCATAATTTTATAACCCTTTTCTATAATTACATTTCTTTTGAAGTGATTCTTGAAGTGAATCATTACTTATCGATAAGTAGTGTATGAAATTTCCCGCCGTTTTTCAGTAATGCGATAAAGTTAGTAACAATTATATCAATATATCATTTTATTTTTTATTAAAATCATTTAGATTTAATATAAATCATATTTTATTATTAATATTCGTTGAAAGAAAAATATATTTTTATTATATTTAGAATGAGCTAGATTAAAAAAGTTTATTGAAATGTTTCCAATTGTTTATAAAACATAGAAAGAAATGTCTCATAAAATTCATTAGCAGTTCACACGACTAGTTGTTTTAATTGCAATTAACTATTGTTAAAGACAAATATTGTAATTAAACATATGATAACTCATATCCAACTGTCACTTACTTTCTTTTGATTGTGTTATACAGTATGCAAGTGATGGCATTAACTGTACTTTACATTTATATTTTACTTCATTTTTTGGTTCTAACATAAGTCTCAATATTACAATTAATAGAATTAAGCTCGTGTGAATTTTATTTAATTATTTTTATTAAATTATAATTTCACTCAATTGTCATAACTTATGCGTCTCATAAGTTGTTAATTTATAGTATAAATTTTATACGTAAGTATTAATTTTATATGATACTCTATTGTGAAACATAGTACAGTACTATTAATAACTTATTTTGGAGATACTGTATTAAGATGAAAACAACATATTTGTTGTAGTTTTTTTTCTAAATGCAAATAATATAGCCCTCTCTCCGAACTGTTCCCATAATAATCGATGTGTTTTCTAAAGTCTATGTCACGGATCTTAACAATAATTTACTTTTTTCAAGTGTTGGCACACTTTAAAGTTTCCTTTTTGATTTTTCGGATTTCTATATACAGTACAATCAGTTTTGAGATGTTTTACAAATGTTTTGTGAAAGCTTTCACCGAGAACTAATGCTAATATTAATGTATTGTTTGTAATAATATTATGTGAAAATCTACATTAACTATACTTATATGAATACTGAATTCAAGTTATCTTTATTTAAATAATTAAAATAAAATATTAATTTAATAAGAAAATTTTTAACTAAATTAATGATAAGATTTAAGTTTAAAACTTTTTATGATCATAAGAATAAAGGAAAAGAATTTAACTTTTCTCATATGATTGGCTCACTTTAGAAATAACTTATGTTTTCTTATGACGAGACGTTTGAGTTAAGTATAACTCAAAATGATTACAGAATATAAGGAAAGCCTATTATTAT
>CAJPVJ010002882.1:0-12045 GCA_905397405.1 Oppiella nova
ACATCGTGTTATGTATAAATCATACGTTAGATTGAAATTGATGGCCAATCAATTGTGTATACTTTAAAGGGATTGGATGACACTATTGATCATTTCATATATTGTGACAAATTTATCATTTTCTCTACAAACGCAACTAAATTTTAAGGTCATAAGCATTTTCGGACAGAATATATGGTATAATAGATTACTCTATTAAATTTATTTTCATATTTCTGAATTAATTAAGTTTTGCTCTCAAAAATTGTTAATTCAATATTTTGAGGCATTGTTTAATAAGGTTTCACACATAAGTTGACTATTTAGTAATTAAGTGATATTCATTTCCAATATAACATGTAGCTTGGACAGTTCATTATTATTAAAATAAAATAAGAAATAATACTTTTTACATATGGGATTAAAATCTCGCTAATAAATGAACAGAATCTACAGAATTATAATCAACTTTATATACATTGTAGTGAATAATAATTCATTGAATTCCAAATGAGTTCTTAGAAAGTAAGAATACATTTTTATATACTGTCAAAAGTACTAATATTTAAAACCTAATATAATCATTTTTATGATATAATTTTTAGATAAGAACTTAACATTTTTAATTCAGAATACGATATATAATATAAAAATTAATGTAAATTTTAAATGACATCTACATAGGAAAGATTTCTTAAAATTCTTACAATTTATCATTGAGTTTGATAAAAGTAAAAATGTTTTTAACGAAAGAAATTACCGAATATTCACAAAAATTGCACATTTTTTCAACATTTATTTAACAAAATAAAAAATTCTAAAAGATTTTATTTAATACTTTTATAACAAAAATTCTTTATTCGCTAAACGAGTAAAAAAAGTTGATTTTATAAAATATTTTATTTAAATTAATGTACTCTTTCGGAAATTCTTTCAAATTTGTTTTATAGGAATTTTAAAGCGTTTTAGGCATAGCTTTTGAGCACAAAATATTTTTCACAAATAATATGATCGTGCCTTAGATTTCACACAATATTCAATACGTGCTGTTCATTACACAGCAAATAATCACACAAAATCAAGTTAATTATCGCATAATTTATAGCGTCAAGAATATAATGTCAAGAATAAGGAGAATAGCGAGAAATTTGCATTTTATTGATTCACTATTAATCCCAATAGTGAACGGATTTATACTGAATTATATGGGAAAATCAGTGACAAATGAATAGTCAAACCCTTTCCACGGATATTCAAAATCCATAATCAAATTAGTGAACAAGAATCTCATATTATTTTTTGAATGATGTGGCACATTTTATGAAAATATACACTACTGTAACTTGAATTCTAATATACAGACTTAATAAGCGAAAAAATTAATTTGTCAAATTTATAAGGGAATTATAGCTTCAATCATAAAAATCCTATTCACACAGAATATTCTGTGACACATTCTCTATACTGTAACTTGAATTCTAATATACAGACTTAATAAGCGAAAAAATTAATTTGTCAAATTTATAAGGGAATTATAGCTTCAATCATAAAAATCCTATTCACACAGAATATTCTGTGACACATTCTCTCTGAATATAAGTCATTGAACGTTGCAGTAATTCTTATATGTGTGCAGTTTATAAGTGTTTGCAATAGTGAACACACGAATAATAGTGAATGAGTACACAATAGGACAGAGCACTTATGAAAATGAGGGACAGATATGAAATCTGACAAAATTAATGTTTATTAATGCCGTCTAAGGCTTATGGAATCTATGGCGAAATGCATGTGACTTATAGGGCACTGGTATTTGCGAACACAATCACATTTAGTACATTAATTCACTAATTCACTGACAAATGTATTGTGCACTAACTCTCGTGCCATTGTTTCTCTGATTTTGATTTTGCATTTAATGAAAAACTACAATTCAATTCATTTGGGGCTGAGTATGAAATTCTGTGCTAAAAAATCACTCCTAATGCTATACTTTAATACAATTGCTTTTTAATGAAACACTTGAAGCAAAATGTCAGTTATGTTGCCTCCAATTTACGGTGTATTATATTATATATTTTATTCCGGGTCTACAAACGTAAACACAAACCCATTTTAATAGAGATAATGCACTGTAAAAAAGTCACTGAAGAATATACAAAATAATAGAAATATTTCTTTTGCATTACTTTTATTGCTTGAATACATTTGTAATGATTGCACAAAAAAATTCTGTTAACAAATGAATTGTTTCAATATATTTAGAGTACAGATATGCATAACTGTTTATAATAGATTTAAATTAATTTCTGTTTTATATGCTAATAAAAAATATTTTCTAAATCATAAGTATTTGATTTCCAGAGATTTTTAAAATAACATTTTTAAAATTAATATAAATGTACACTTTTACAAATGTTTACCAAACCCATTTGTTGTAAATTCTTAAGCAATTTAACAAAAAACAATTTATTTGATAAGAATTGGAGCGCAAATGAGACAAACCTTATACTACAAATTAAAAACTAAACTCACTCTGAGCCTATTAAAATGTTAATTAGAATTTAAAAAATAATTATAAAATTTTATTTCAACACCATTTAACTAAAATGTTTTCTTAAAATTGTCAAGAACACTCACTTTTAAACATTTTTTGTATTTTACAGAATTGGTGACTACTTTATTATTGCAGTAGAAAATAAACTCATAGTATTATTTTTGTCTAGAATATTAATATGGATTAAATGTAGGATTAAATACCAGAGCCTTTGTTTACTTCTAATCCTAAGGCCTATTCAACACATGAGAGATATATTGCAGTAGAAAATAAACTCATAGTATTATTTTTGTCTAGAATATTAATATGGATTAAATGTAGGATTAAATACCAGAGCCTTTGTTTACTTCTAATCCTAAGGCCTATTCAACACATGAGAGATTAGTGCAAATGAATATGATTTTGTTATTTTGTCGGAAATACACTTCACTAACAATTATTTCCAGATTGGTATCAGTGAGTCAGGTAAACGACTAATTTATTTCCACATTCATTAAATGCGACAAAATCTAGAAATGAATAATTAATTGGCTGTTGAAATAAATGTATGTATTAAAAATTCAAACACAAAAATATATGCAATATTTAGATATTAACAATAAATACAGAATAATATTATAAAACAAAAATATATGTAATAATTTGCCATAATAATGCAAATGTAGCAATATAAATTCAAAATGCATGATAATTTTCACAATAATTCACGTTTAGTATTAAGATGTTTAGTACTGTAGTGTAATATTTGCTGTTTTGGTACAAAACCTACAAAACACTGAATGAAAAGAGTATTTCTTTTGGCGAAACGAAGCCAACTGTAAAACTAAAGATAAGCCGTTAAAGTGATTCATGTGTTTTCATTCATACGATTCTTTGTGTCCTTAATTGAGAGGATTACTCCTCGAAGTCATTATTTCTATGATTTTGAATCGCTTTTTGCCATACAGTACACAATTCTCGCAGTATTCTGGAACCCATGCAAATCAACTGAATAAATTAGATGTAAATAATAGAAAAGGTTGTGAGTCATTGGGAATCCTTTATCCAGATCATAATCTCTGCGCTAAACCTTTTATATCAATGTTAATGTAATAAATATCTAACTTGATATTTTTACTTATTTTTCGCAAATTCTGAAAGTGTTTGTGATAAGTTATTTGTATAATACTTATCATGCAAAATGAAATGAATTTGTTTGAACAATATGTATGAACAATACAGCTGTTTGTCACAGAATTCTCTCTAGAATTCCATAAGAACTCAATTGTTTATATTCTGTAAACTTATAATTCTATTTAGAATAACATTACTTGCAGTGCATTATTCTCTAAAGGATTATACTTTTGCATTACATTTATTTGAAAATTTCATACAATATATTATGAAACATTAGATTTTTGGCTCACCATTTAAATAAATAAGCTCTCTCTCTCTCTCTCTCTCACTCACTCACTCACTCACTCACTCATCACATAAAGGGTAAGTTTATAACTCAGTGAACACTTTGATTAACACAAAAATCTCCAAATCCAGTGAAAAAGATTAATTTAAAAAACAAATTGTGCAGAAAATAATAATTATAAAACTTTATTTTCACAACTAATTAGTTAACAGTCAGATGTGTTTTAATACGAGTGTTTGTGACAGCATTAGGTCAACTAACAGCTGACATTTGTTAAAATATTTCAAATATAAGGTCGAAGGTCAATAAAATGTTCATGCACTTCCAACTAAAATCATGTATAATGTTATTACATTGTACATTATTATAAAGTTTATTTGATAAAATTTCTATTTTTCAATATGTGTCAAATCAAATCTTATTTTATAATTCTTTATAACAAATTTTTTTTCTGAAAAACTTGTTGAGAATCCCAAGAATTCTGAGATTTATTTGCTTTCGTTTATATTCACAACACTTGAATACATTTATATAATTCAACGATAATATTGAAAATATATAATAAATCGTATACTTTTTGTTGAATCATTTTTGTGGAAATTATTTTATATAACTTATATATTTGCAAAGGATTATGATTTTTTGGAAATGTCAGGTCCACTGAAGTCAATATTAACTTAAATGTGATCAACGTTTAACATTTTAAAATTAAGACTCATAGCTTTTAGATTTATTTTTAAAGGTTTATCTAATCACAAATAGCATAAATTTTAATATGATTTGTCATTATTGTTATAAGAAAAAAATGTTTCATTATATTATATAACTTAAGGCAATAATGTGTAATAGAATTTCACTAATGGTTTACTTCTGTAATTCTCTTAATGTAAGTATAATTTATAGACTGTATTTAGAGTAACAAATTGGTAGCAAATTTTTTCAATTAACAAAAAATCATTGATCTCTTAATAGTAAATCCTAGCAAGACCATATAAATATTAGAATAAATACAATTTTAAATGCATCTAGAAAATAAAAATATTATAATATTCAAAACAAGTGCATATT
This sequence comes from Oppiella nova, assembly GCA_905397405.1. Lineage (NCBI taxonomy): Eukaryota > Metazoa > Arthropoda > Arachnida > Sarcoptiformes > Oppiidae > Oppiella > Oppiella nova. The sequence goes on from CAJPVJ010002882.1 coordinate 5,007, forward strand.
CTCAATATATTGTACGATATATTACAAAGGAATGGCTTTTATTAAAAGAAATTTTTGAAGAGGAATTGCAGTTTAAGGGGATGTGTAGTGAGCAGCACCGGTACTTATTACATCTGATGCACAAATACATTCATACAACATTTATTGCAAATGCATATGAATATTAAATTTTATCCTATAAATACTTTATGAATAGAGAGAGAGAGAGCGAGAGAGAGAGAGAGAGAGAGAGAGAGAGAGAGAGAGAGAGAGTTCCATATAACTAGACTCAAGTCATAAACAATTTGTGAGTGTTTGCAAAATTCTGGAAACGAAATGGTGTTAAAAAATATATACTATGTTTTACAGGAACTCCACTCCATAGAGTTACATACAAATCTATCGATGCTCTCACCATTACAGATTATATTAGTAGATACTTTGACATTTAAAGTATAAGAATTGAATGCATGTCTCAAATAAAAAATCTTTTGTCATATAAGATGAGGTAAAAATCATAATATTATATTATATGTTAATAGCTTTATGGTTAGCAACAGTATTTGCAAAAATTATTATTATTATATTTTAGATGATACAACATTGTCTCAGGAACAGTATTTGAAAATACAACACAAACCTGTACTCAAATTACAATATAGAACTGAATACTTGACCAAATTGTGTTTAATTCATATAGTTAACTTATCTCAGTTAAGTAGCAATAAATTTATATGCACTAGGTTATATTCTATTTTTAAATATCTTTATATCTATATACAATTTTTACACTTTACTACAAAATTGATTGTAAATGAAAAACAAATTGTATTTTTAGAATCTCAATGACATAGCTATAGATATAGTCCCTTAAAAATGTAACAAAAATGAATGATTTTTGGTCATTTGATATCAATTGAAATAAATGTCACATTGATATCATATTAATATAAAATATATATTTATTATATTAAAGAATAAGCCGCTTTAAAATTGATTTAAATTTACTTTATTTGACAACCTTGATAAATATAATATAATTAAATTAAGGAATATATCTCTTATTTAATATCTGGTAGTGTTATAGCATTAATTTGCATAATTCTTATAGAAATGCTGTATAAAAATCATATGTGGGTGTAATTTAGATGTTAACATTTACTTAGCATTTAGAGTACCCTTCACACTTTTATTTAAATTTAATTGAAATCAATGAATTTTAAAATTGTTTAATGGTTTGATTAATTGACAACTACGTGATTAAAATATTTAATCTACTTTATAATTATAATGGTTTTAATTTGAGAGAGAGAGAGAGAGAGAGAGAGAGAGAGAGAGAGAGTTATTGGACAGGGAATAAATAAAAGCTTTAACAATAATATAATATTCAGTGCAATCATTCATTTAAATACAATCATTAGTAGATTTTTTCAATACATTTTAAATTAAATGCCAAATAATTTTCAATTTAATAAATCATATAAAACTTTCATTTCTCTTCGATACTAATGAGGCATTCATTGCTTTTTTAAATGTAATACAAAAAAAAAGATTGAAATAAAAATATTTTGCGACAAATGAGTCTAATTATTAGCCAAAAATCTATTTTTATGCTTGAGTTGAGAACAATAATTAGTTTTCAAAATGGTTTTGTCATTTTAATTCACTTTTTCAATATATTAAATGCAGTATTTAATACAATAAACACAGCAATACTTTGAATGACATTTCAATGTTCAAAAGGTTATGATCTTTGAAATTCTTAATCTTTTTATTATTCTTTTCATAATTCTTACAAATTCTGTGATTTCATATTCTTTATGAATAGTTCTCGTCTAATGAACTGACATTTAATTATAAAGTATTATTTAACAAAATTCCTAAAAATAAATGTTTTCAAATGTGAACACAACATAATATTTGATAAGAGTCTGCTTTTCAAAAGGTTTTCAAAATTATTAATATAATATGGATATAGTAAACAAACTAAATATGGATTCATTTGTACAACTAATTTAAAAACATCTCTAAAATAAATAGAGAAATATATTTTAAAGCATAATTTTTAAGTTGAAACCCATTTAACCTTTGATTTTAATTGATATTAATGCAACACAAATAAAATATTCTTGTTTGTTATTTGAAAACAAATTGCAAATATATATACAGTATAGAATTAATATTTTGTATAAAAGATTTTTTTATTGTATTTGTTTGGATAGAAATTCTATTAAAATCAGAGAGAGAGAGAGAGAGAGAGAGAGTATCAATTCATACACTAATGATAAATATTGACTGAGTTAATTGTGTTTAATTCATATAGTTAACTTATCTCAGTTAAGTAGCAATAAATTTATATGCACTAGGTTATATTCTATTTTTAAATATCTTTATATCTATATACAATTTTTACACTTTACTACAAAATTGGTACAAAATTTACTATAAATGAAAAATAAATTGTATTTTTAGAATCTCAATGACAGCTATAGATATAGTCCTTTAAAAATGTAACAAAAAATGAATTCTTTTTACAAAAACGACATTAAGAATGAATGACTTTTGGTCATTTGATATCAATTGAAATAAATGTCACATTGATATCATATCAATATAAAATATATATTTATTATATTAAAGAATAAGCCGCTTTAAAATTGGTTTAAATTTACTTTATTTGACAACCTTGATAAATATAATAAAATTAAATTAAGGAATATACCTCTTATTTAATATCTGGTAGTGTTATAGCATTAATTTGCATAATTCTTATAGAAATGCTGTATAAAAATCATATGTGGGTGTAATTTAGATGTTAACATTTACTTAGCATTTAGAGTACCCTTCACACTTTTATTTAAATTTAATTAAAATCAATGAATTTTAAAATTGTTTAATGGTTTGATTAATTGATAACTACGTGATTAAAATATTTAATCTACTTTATAATTATAATGGTTTTAATTTGATAGAGAGAGAGAGAGAGAGAGAGAGATTGGACAGGGAATAAATAAAAGCTTTAACAATAATATAATATTCAATGCAATCATTCATTTTAATACAATCATTAGTAGATTTTTTCAATACATTTTAAATGAAATGCCAAATAATTTTCAATTTAATAAATCATATAAAACTTTCATTTCTCTTCGATACTAATGAGGCATTCATTGCTTTTTTAAATGTAATACAAAAAAAGATTGAAATAAAAATATTTTGCGACAAATGAGTCTAATTATTAGCCAAAAATCTATTTTTATGCTTGAGTTGAGAACAATAATTAGTTTTCAAAATGGTTTTGTCATTTTAATTCACTTTTTCAATATATTAAATGCAGTATTTAATACAATAAACACAGCAATACTTTGAATGACATTAAATGTTCAAAAGGTTATGATCTTTGAAATTCTTAATCTTTTTATTATTCTTTTCATAATTCCTTACAAATTCTGTGATTTCATATTCTTTATGAATACTTCTCGTCTAATGAACTGACATTTAATTATAAAGTATTATTTAACAAAATTCCTAAAAATAAATGTTTTCAAATGTAAGCGCAACATAATATTTGATAAGAGTCTGATTTTCAAAAGGTTTTCAAAATTATTAATATAATATGGATATAGTAAACAAACTAAATATGGATTCATTTGTACAACTAATTTTAAAAACATCTCTAAAATAAATAGAGAAATATATTTTAAAGCATAATTTTTAAGTTCAAACCCATTTAACCTTTGATTTTAATTGATATTAATACAACACAAATAAAATATTCTTGTTTGTTATTTGAAAACAAATTGCAAATATATATACAGTATAGAATTGATATTTTGTTTAAAAGATTTTTTTATTGTATTTGTTTGGATAGAAATTCTATTAAAATCAGAGAGAGAGAGAGAGAGAGAGAGAGAGAGAGTATCAATTCATACACTAATGATAAATATTGACTGAGTTTATGCTTTTTCAATAAAAATCTTATCCAATATAATATTTGTGTATAGAAATGATAATCGTCTGCAATATTCTCAATACCCTATGCTATAGATCTGTTGCAAAGTTGTAGCAAAACATTTTTGGTTTGCTTTTGCATTGCACTGCAAATAAAACACTGTATTTATATAATGTTGAGTTGGAATAATGAGAGCACAGAATATACAGAATATATACATCATTGCTCTCTCTCTCTCTCTCGCTCTCTCTCTCTCTGATTTTAATAGAATTTCTATCCAAACAAATACAATAAAAAAATCTTTTAAACAAAATATCAATTCTATACTGTATATATATTTGCAATTTGTTTTCAAATAACAAACAAGAATAGATTATCATTTCTATACACAAATATTATATTGGATAAGATTTTTATTGAAAAAGCATAAACTCAGTCAATATTTATCATTAGTGTATGAATTGATACTCTCTCTCTCTCTCTCTCTCTCTCTCTCTCATGATCATTACATTTGCCTTTCTTTGTGTACTGAGAGCACTGTTTTCGCACGCATTCATCAGAAAATTACAGAATATTCTTGTGATTACGTCTGTGTTGTTGTATTGTTTGTGAATATTTATCAAATCATTATATAATACATACAGTACTACACTTTGAACTTTATACAGATTAAGTGTCAGTAGGTTTTGATTTGGTATAACTTTATTTTCATAAAACTATAGTTAGTTATCTAGTTTTCAATCCTTATTAGTGTTGTCTTTACTTTTTATGTATAAATTGAATGAATATCGCATTTTCTACTCTTTATATGTTTATCCGTTCAATGCCTACGAATTATGACGTCTGGAGAGTAAAAATGTTATTTTTCCCTAAATTTGATTATAATGTTATTACCTCTCATTTAATTGAATACAGTTTTCACTTCACTTAAGGGAAATGATATTTACTTAATCTGTGAAAACATTTCACTAAATATACTGATTATTTTATAAAAGTCACAATATATTTTCATATGAATATTTTTAGTGTTAATAACAAAAATGGTTAAAACTATATTTGAAATCATATTTTTAATTTCTTTGAAAATGATGCACAAAACACAAGAATTTATTTCTATAAACAAAAAATAATTAGTGTTAAAATTATTAATTTAAAACTTTAATTATTATAAGTGAATACAGTAGTGAAAAATATCGTTAAGAGCTGTGAACACAAAATACTGAATAATACGATTGAAGTGTAAAATGGTTTTACAAACTAATTAGCATAACGTGCGATAAAATTGTGTCTAAATTTCAATTAACTAATTGTTATTGGTAAGTGTAATAATGAAACCCAGACCAGTTTTATTTTGTCTGGACTCACATTACAATAGATTGAAGCCTTAAATGATAAACATTAGTCTCAATAATATAGCAGAAAACTGATGTTTAGCTATAATGAGCCCTGGATTTTAAGATACAGTATTAACAAAATTTAATTAACAAACAGTCTACAATAAAAATGTTACATCAAAAACTTTACTTTCTACCAAATCCTTTACTTACGTTTGTTTATACAAAATTTTATTTAAAATAACAAAACAATTTGTAATGTTTATCTGCTTGCGTAGAGAATAGTAACAAATAACAAACATATCAAATGTTTTTGTATGGAAAACAAACCAGAATAATAAAGTTAAAACAATAGGAATAAAAATCTATAATCTCTGTCAATATAATCTGTTTTCACAGAATTGTCATTAAATTCTGGGTTTACTTTTGTTTGTATGTTTTTGTGTTTGGATTCATAGGATATATCATGAAACACTATATCCTGTGTATGAGTTTTTGACAAATAGTGAACTAATAAATAAGTTATGATTGAATTAAATTCACATATCTCAATTGGGTTCCGGGTGATTTAATTCTGTACAATACAGTACTGTAATATTCAATGAGATGGTATAAAGTTTGGGTTTACTCATAAATCCCGTATATAATACAACAAAAACACATTTGATGTCATATTCTTTATTTCTACACCAAATTCAAGACAAGTTCATCACAAAAATAAATCTGAGCTCTAATTCAAAAGTGTATTCAAGTTTGAGAACAGGATTAGTAGTCGTATATAAAAAAGAAACCCAGATTTCATTTGTTATTTTAAACCCAAAGTCTTGTTAAAACATCTTTTAAATAAAAAATCAAATCAGTTTTAATTGATTTTTATGGTAACGATATTTGTAATACAGGGTATTTATAAATTATTTATCAATCTATATTTAATTAAATGGTATAACTTATAAAACACATTTAAAATATCAATATCTAGAGCATATTGCGTGTTTCCACTTTTTATCCAGAGTTTTATTAAATATTTATTTTTAAAATAATATATAAATATCTCAAAATATTCAAATTATTTTGCAATTTTTGTATTTATGTTTCTCAATAAAAGATTCATAAGAGTTATGAAATAAAGTTTGTTTTTATAGCCTTTTTCAATATTTTTATATTTTCACCATATCTTGTGTGAGAGTAAATATTTTTTTAATATAAAATTAAAGTATTTTGCCACATAAAAGCAATAAATATTAATAATATATCTTTGTTGGTTATTTAAAGTCTAATTGTGGGAATAAAAGTATTTTTCATTAAATTAAATGTAATATCAATCAATATTTTATACCACTAATACAATACAATACATTTTCAAAACCTTATGCACAAAAAACACTAAAAATCATATTTATAAAAACAAAATTGCAATTATTTCCCAAAAATACAGAATTGCAAAATATGTTTTAATTAAAATATAAAAACAAACAAATTTATTATAAATATAAAAGGCTAAGTACACGGGCTTAAAATATATCATTGAAACTAATTATTAAAGGATTAAAAGCCATAGAAAAATGAGTTGTGAGGCCTAAACATGAGGCCTGTGTTTGAGAATTAATTAAAAATCTATTTCGACGACAAAGCACTTAATCTCAGATAATAAGCGTTTGAGAATTACAGGTATGTTATAATAATCTATAAAATAAATTTATCAATCAATTATAACGATGGGCACCGGAGTATGAGCACCGGTGTTGTGTGTGGCATACACTATGACTGATTGGTT
>CAJPVJ010002883.1:0-12044 GCA_905397405.1 Oppiella nova
TGGCATTAAAATGCTTCCTAAATAAGTATTATATTTTTCAATCACGTTTGAAATGTGTTATTGAATTTTAAAATAAATTTATGTAGCTTATTTTATTTTGTTAATTTCACCAAATTATATTGACAATTGGTCTAACCTTGACATGGTGTTTAACAATATTGAATTAGTAATTAATTAACAAATAAACAATCAACAGTTTATTATAATTTGATTAGTTTATATACGTTAGTATTTTAATATTGTTTATAAACCCTTAGGCGTTTAAATTAGTTTTATATAAAAATAAGCTACATAAATTTATTTTAAAATTCAATAACACATTTCAAACGTGATTGAAAAATATAATACTTATTTAGGAAGCATTTTAATGCCAGACACACACGCATACAATAAGGGGACAGACATTATTTAAGCACCTACCCCCTTGAAAACATAAATGTCCATTAGTTTCCCATTAAATGCACGAGTTATAGATTATCCATTAATCGACTAAAAAATATTTTTGACAAAAACTATTATAATATCATTTTTATCTAAAAACATACAAAACACGAGTTATTGTCAATTTTATAAGCACTTACAAAAGATTTTGTATTTTTTGTGTTATTTTAATAAATCGATAACTAATGGAAAGTCAATTTGCGAGACATATGACGGCATAACTAAATATATAATGCAATCAATCACTATATATCTCTCCGATAAACTATTAGTTGCTTGATGCGTTTAGATAGCCTACTAAACACATGTCAAGAATTATAATACTATTATAATATATACACACATTTATACAGAATATTCTGTTACTATTGACTCTAAGCATGTCCAACACTATTACCCCATTATATTAACATTATATACAAATATAGTGAACACAAAGTACAGTATATATAATTATATATCACTGTACATAGATTGCTTTAATTTAACTATCCAATATTGATTAATACTAATTGATTATATATTGAAGCAGGGTTAAAGTTCTGTATATCAAACAGGTATACAAAAATCTCAGTATCAGCTCCACAGGGTATTATTGAAAATAAGTATATAAGAGGAACAGTAGTCAAAGCTAATATGCGTTTATCCCGTTTGACATTTTAAGATGATACCGGTGCTCTGTGTCTATAATGCTAATTATATTTACACAGTGTGATACGTAAATAGGGAAATACATGTCAATAGGAATATGCAGAATATTCTGTATATATAAAAGTCAATACGAGAATAAAACCTTTATGTTTTGAATTATTAGCAAAAAAGGATTAAAAGTATAAATATATGAAAACAAACAGAATATTCTGAAGTTTTTCTTAATACAATAAACTTATGTTTTTTATTATGCAGCATGCTATTCATTTGATTTGAATTTGTATTTTTGTTTTTGACATTTGAATATACAATGTGTGTAAATAATTTATGTCGAAACCCTTTTGATGACATATGAATGGATATAAAATTTTATTATTTACAAAAAATATTTACCTAGATGGAATGCTTTACATAAATCCGTAATAAATATTTACTCAAGTAAATAAGCAGTTACATTTTTGGTTTATTATGTTATGTTATGTCTAAGTTATATTAGCTTAGGATAACACTGAAACATTGTAATACTGTGTTATTATTTTTGTTTTAAGGCTATTATAGTTATACTACAAATGATTGTAATCTATGATATATTGAAACGTGTATTATTATTTTATATAGTTAAAATAGTTATAAAATTATACAAACTATATGATTTTTAATGAATAACAACTATAATTTATATTATTTTATATCAATCAAAGTTATTTTTTGATTTTATGTACAGGTATTTAATAAAATAAAATAAATAAAACAATATTTTCATTCAAAGAATTTGTTATATATTTTGTATACAAAATACTAGTTATTGTTAAAATATTACACAATACTTTCATTAAACAATTATGTAATCTATTAATTGATAGTATTGTAAAAATATTCAATTATCCAGTTTACTAGTTAATTATAAAACAAATCTTTTAATAATATTAATAATATATGAGAAATTCTCATATATAAAATAAAATGAATTTAATATATTTTTTAGCCAGGATATTAGTAAATACTATATTATAAAATAGTTTAGTATTATGATAAGAAAAATACAATAAATCTAATGTATATACTTAGCTATCATTTGTTTCTTAATGAGTTTTATGTAAATTACATTTTCCCACATAATGTGAGTGTATTTCCAAGTGTTTGTGACATTAAATGTAATTATATTTATAAATTATTGAATTGTCTGCCAAAATGATATAATATAAGTTGTGTTCAAATGCTATTCAATTATATATATGGAGAGAGAGAGACAGACAGAGAGAGAGAGAGAGAGAGAGAGAGAGAGAGAGAGAGTTACTAATGAATTCATTTAATATATAAAATAGATTTATGGAAAATACTTTAATATGAGATAATATTTTTGCATAATATATTGTATTATAATATATTCAAATGAAATGCATTTAAATGGAAAAACACTTCAAGAATTCAATATTAACTAAATATTCTGTAAAACATTTAATAAATTCATGAAAAGCTTTTAATGCTTTTATTTGTTAAAAATTATTAAAAATTATAAAGTAACAAAAAAAATAAATCACATTTTCCCTTGTAAATTTCTAAAACAGGTATATGTGGTTTACTTAATTTTATGAGCAACATGTTGGTGTTTTATATTTAAAATTATCTGGAATATTTCATTATGTATACTGTTACATGCACATTTTGTTATAAAAACATAATTAATTTAACATGAATAATCGTATACAGTGTATATAATTGTATACTATTATTAAGTAGGTTTAATGACCTAAATTGTATTTTATCAACTCGGCATGCTACAATATTTATTATACCTACTATTTAAAATAATTACTCTGTATACAGTACCATTAAATCTATTTAAAATCACAATTTTTTGAATATTTACATTTAGATTACACAATACTGTATATTATTGAATTGACGTAAAATTAAATTTATTTTTATTTTTAAAACTTATTATTTATTCAATCTAGTGCATTAATTTTTAATTCATTCAGTAAAATAATTTTCTGAAAAATTTTAATATCAATAAATGTAGGTAGATATTCAAAATAAATAAATTGATATGGGTATATATGGGTATAATTTATAATACAGCCCACAATGTTATAGAATATAATATAAAAATTATTATGCAAAATATTTGCTATTCATTGGTTTTTTAAAAATATAATAAAATGTACCAGTATTAAGCCAAAATTAATTTTACTTTTTATTAATTGATAACTTTTCAGACATACAGTACAAATCAAATTCATATTTCACAATCAAATTTAGGTGGGTGAATAATGTGATTTTACATACAGTCGCAAAAAAAGTATATTATTTTTGATTTTGTTTTCTTATAAATTAACTTTTATAATGGAAAATATTTCTAGCTTAAATTGGTGTTATATTTTTGACCATGTTCATTGTTTTCGAGTAACTTAATAAATCAATATTTTTAAGCAAAATTTTATATCAATTTCTACGATAAGAAACTGTAATTTTATTTATAAAATAATATTTACTTTGCTTTCTTGGTTTAACCTTTATATTTATTAATTATTTATTTACTTTTATATTAAACCTAAACATATATTTTTCGTATTTAATAAATATTAAATAAATACACCTTCCTTGTTATTTAATAATTTAACATTTATTTTAAAATACTGTACAAAATGAGTATATAAATTAAAATATTTATTATTAAATACATTCATATAAGTCTAAATTATATATTTATATAATTTATAAATTAAGTAATATAACATAAATATTAACATATATTATTTACTATATCTTTCGCAATTTGCAAATAACCTATTCATGATTACATTAGCTAGACTGTTTAGTAATATTTATGTAGATTTTATTATATTAAATATTGTCTAACATAAAGTTTATCAGACATACAGTAGTAAAAAATATACAGTATACATTAGTTTATTCAACATTAAAATGTATTTAATAATTTATTGACTACATAATAATATTTTCACTTTTTAAAGAAAATATATTAAAGCATTAAAACTTTGTATTAAATTATTTTGCAATATATAAGTAATTATTCTGTAATACAGACATCGATTTAAGTAATGTAACCTTTTAAATTATATTTTATTAATATTAAAGTAAATTGTATTTGCATGAAAACTGTCTAGTTGAATTCATTATAATTGGACTAATGTTAAGTAAGAAGTTTATTTTATTATTTTTAGTAGTTGCGAATGCACAATTTAATGTTAGTTTATTTTGTGTTTATTTTGTTTGTTTTGAGCTTGAATGTTTAATAAGCCAGTTAATGTACTTTATTATTTATATTTATGTATATAGTTATGCAATATTTAATGGTATAATTTTTATTTTAAAAACTCAATTTGATTATTCAAATTTAATATAAATTTATCATTATTGTCCCATAGGATATAGAAAATTATGTTTTTTGAATTTTTACTGTACTTTGCGAAACACATTATAATTTATTTAAAAAATGTGCATTGCGCAAATTAAAATTTATCAATTCAACAGAAACTCCTACATTATGTGAACTTAAAAGACCCACTCTATATTTATAACAATAAACAATAAAAACAAATAATAACCCACATACTTTAGTACCCACAAAATAATTCTATTATTGTATTACAATCTCATATTGAATAAGCCATGGTACATTTAAATATAAAAATTATTCGTACCTATGCGTTAAAAAGCACAGTAGTAAGTGATGATATATACTATATATTATATAGCCTTTAATAATACAGGTATTAGGCTTAAGTCTATAGCAATATTAAGTCTTATTGTAAACCCTATTAAATAAAATAGCAGAATATTCTCGTATTTGCACGTATTATGCAATCAATTACAGAATAATCTGATTTTTATTGGGAAAACATTTATTTTTTATTTAACTCACAGAATATTCTTGAGATTTCCACAACTCATTACACAATCAGATTTCCAACAAAACTGTTGCCAAAAAATAAAACTAATTTTTTTACACATAATCTCTCATTTCATGGGGACAGCCGTGTCGGTGGGCGTATCCGTGTGGACACTGGTGGTGATGTCGGTGGAGCGGTATTACGCCATCTGTCACCCCCTCAAGTCCCGGGAGTCGCGGCAAACCCTATCGCACGCCTACCGTATGATTGCGTTCGTATGGATCGGTTCGCTGATAACGATGTCGCCCATCGGTGTCGTCAGTCGCTTGCATTACATGGAAAACACCGGTAAATATCATTTATTGTGTATGTGAATGGNGGAGTCGCGGCAAACCCTATCGCACGCCTACCGTATGATTGCGTTCGTATGGATCGGTTCGCTGATAACGATGTCGCCCATCGGTGTCGTCAGTCGCTTGCATTACATGGAAAACACCGGTAAATATCATTTATTGTGTATGTGAATGGACAGTCAGCTTGAATATGCCTGACACTATACTGTGCCTCCCGGTGCATGTGTCCGAAAAATATCTATTAGTGTATTGTATGACAAAAATATATACAATAATCATGTGTTTGCGGCTATTATATGGTGTAATGTGTCGGTCGTGTGTTTATACGTGTCATAGGATTCCGTACAGAATATTCTGTTTATATTACTATAGGCCGAGGCGTATAACAGTACTTATTTAACTATATAACTGTGAACACAAATAATTATTGTATGGAGTTAGCTAGGGAAATTGTGTATTAAAGACTATAGACTATATAAATAAATAATCTAATAACGTAAGTTATATACAATGTAGACTGTTATTTACATACCATACCATTCCCGCTAATGTATTGCCATTTCATGATTGAGTGAATAAAAATAAAAGTACACAAAATCCCTATTACTTATTGACTCTCTCTCTCTCTCTCTCTCTCTCATTATAATAAAAGATATGTTGACATCAAAAAGGAAATAAATTAGTTTTGTGTTTATTTCGGACTTCTCTTATATCTTACGAATAACTCATATTATACTTTATGTTATTGTTTTATCTGAAAATATATTCTGTGTATTATTTCGCGTATCTCATTGTTTTACTCATTTGTTTGAGTTGAGAGAGAGAGAGAGAGAGAGAGTTTATTTGATGTAAAATTTAATATTTTCTTAGGTCTTAGTTATGGAGAAAATGCTTTAAAATAATAATATAAATATATATAATACAAGATTTAGTCGTATAACACTGACATTTCTACAAAAAAAAAGCATATCTATTATAGGATATAATCTCAGAAAGTATACATTAATTTACAAAATATTTCACAATATCAGTGGATAGAAAACCCTTTGAATGTGAAGTATATAGGTTTAAAGATAAAAGGTTTATTAAGTTGTACTTATGTAGCATACTCATACTTGTTATCAATACTCATAATCAATCTTTTTTAGCTTTAAACCTATATACTTCACATTCAAAGGGNCAGTCCTAATGTGAAAAAACAAAACCGTTTCTTACTGACAGACACACATATGTTAAAGCATTAAAACTTTGTATTAAATTATTTTGCACTATATATATATATATATATATATATATAATTATTCTGTAATACAGGCATCGATTTAAATAATGTAACCTTTTAAATTATATTTTATTAATATTAAAGTAAATTTTATTTGCATGAAAACTGTCTAGTTGAATTCATTATAATCGCACGAATGTTAAGTAAGAAGTTTATTTTATTATTTTTAGTAGTTGCTAATGCACAATTTAATGGTAGTTTATTTTGTTTGTTTTAAACTTCATGTTTAATAAGCCAGTTAGTGTACTTTATTATGTATATTTATGTATATAGTTATGCAATATAAGTAGTATTCATGTTTATATGTACATCTAAGAAAAATTTAAATTTAAATTTAAGTTCACCCACATGAATAAATAAGATGTAATAATATGATTTTTAATTCATTCCTGGAATTTTTAATTATTATACATTGCAAAATAGTATACTGTAAAATAAAAATTTCAAATATATTTTTGCATGATCTTGCAATGATAAAATAATCCTTATTTTAAAAACTTAATTTGATTATTAAAATATAATATAAATTTATCATTATTGTCCCTTAGGATATAGAAAATTATTTTTGTATTATTACTGTACTTTGCAAATCGTATTATAATTTATATAAAAAACATGTGCATTGCGCAAATTAAAATTTATCAATTCAACATCCTACATTATGTTAACTTAAAGACCCACTCTAAAAAACAAATAATAACCCACATACATTAGTACCCACAAAATAATTCAATTATTAGAATCTCATATTGAATAAGCCATGGTACATTTAAATATAAAAATTATTCGTACCTATGCATTAAAAAGTACTGTAGTAAGGTATTGTAGATCCTTTAATAATACAGGTATTAGTCTTAAGTCTATAGCAATATTAAGTCTTATTGTAAACCGTATTAAATAAAATAGCAGAATATTCTCGTATTTTCACGTATTATGCAATCAATTACAGAATAATCTAATTTTTATTGGGAAACCATTTATTTTTATTTAACTTACAATTCATTACACAATTAGATTACCAACAAAACTGTTGCCAAAAAATATAGCTAACTTTTTTTTGTACATAATCTCTCGTTTCATGGGGACAGCCGTGTCGGTGGGCGTATCCGTAACCTGTGACCACCACTACAGCCACCTCGCCATAATGCGGTAGACAGTGGGGGAGTTCAGGGCCCTCAGCGCCGTTTGGGATAGCGTGCGGATGGCATACTAACGCAAGCATACCTAGCCAAGCGACTTAACGATGTCGCCCATCGGTGTCGTCAGTCGCTTGCATTACATGGAAAACACCGGTAAATATAGGAGTCGCGGCAAACCCTATCGCACGCCTACCGTATGATTGCGTTCGTATGGATCGGTTCGCTGATAACGATGTCGCCCATCGGTGTCGTCAGTCGCTTGCATTACATGGAAAACACCGGTAAATATGATGTATTGTGTGTGTGAATGGACAGTCAGCTTGAATATACCCGATATTATACTATGCCTCCCGGTGCATGTGTCCGAAAAATATCCATTAGTGTATTGTATGACAAAAATATATACAATAATCATGTGTTTGCGGCTATTATATGGTGTAATGTGGCGGTCGAGTCGTGTGTTTATTCGTGTCATAGGATTCCGTACAGAATATTCTGTTTATATTACTATAGGTCGAGGTGTATAGCAGTACTTATTTAATGACATAATGATATAACTGTGAACACAAATAATTATTGTATGGAGTTAGCTAGGGCAAATGTTTATTACAGACTGTAGACTATATAAAAATATAATTTATTCATTCAATATTAATGGATTCATGTAATCAATAAGCGGTTAGAAAGTGTTAATAAACATAAATAAATAAATATTTTAATAACGTAAGTTATATACAATGTAGACTGTTATTTACATACCATACCATTCCCGCTAATGTATTGCCAGTTCATGATTGAGTGAATAAAAATAAAAGTACACAAAATCCCTATTACTTATTGACTCTCTCTCTCTCTCTCTCTCTCTCTCTCTCTCATTATAATAAAAGATTTGTTATTTGTTGTCATCAAATGTGGACATATCTGGCAAAAAGGAAATAAATTAGTTTTGTGTTTATTTCGGACTTCTCTTATATCTTACGAATAACTCATATTATACTTTATGTTATGGTTTTATCTGAGAATATATTCTGTATATTATTTCGCGTATCTCTTTGTTTTACCCATTTGTTTGAGTCGAGAGAGAGAGAGAGAGAGAGAGAGAGAGAGAGAAAGAGAGATGGCATTAGCCTCAAGTTTATTTGATGTAAAATTTAATATTTTTTTAGGTCTTAGTTATGGAGAAAATGCTTTAAAATAATAATATAAATATATATAATACAAGATTTAGTTGTAAAACACTGACATTTCCACCAAAAAAACATATCTATTATAGGATATAATCTCAGAAAATATACATTAATTTACTAAATATTTCACAATATATTTAAGTCTTAAAAATGTTATAGATAATATAAATAAATAAATAAATACAGAATATTATATATTATATGTAACAAAATTGTATATAAAATATTTAAATACGAAAATACTTTATACATAGTTAGCTAGCTAATGGTATGGGATATATAAATGCTATAATCCCTATACAGGGCATATGTGCATCAAATATATAGTGTATGTCCAATAATTTTATTACTACATTATTCATAAACTAATGGACAGGGCGATGATAAGGGCTTATCATGTCAATAGTGAACAGTTATATTTTTGTCAGATATATTCACTTGATAAGTACGTATGTACCCGATATTAATATAGTTTGTGAGTCCCAAAAGTGTATGTTAAAAATTTGTATCTGTCAAATTATTTATGGTATGATAGCATTTATGATTTTTTTGCTAAGATTTATTTTATTACTCAATAGTCACATGATTTCGAGTTTAGATAAAGTTTTAAAATATTTTTTTTGATGGAAATATTTTATGATATTTATTGTATATATAATAGCGTTTAAAACATTTTATTTAATGTATGGTCAGATAAATAATAATAATACATTAGTTTTGTATTGTATGTTAAGATTACATAGAGTTTGACAATAAGATTACAGTTTTGATTGTCCTTGCACATTATGTTTTAAAGGTATTACAAAAGATATTTTATCTAGGAATATAATATATTATATTATATTAGTCCATAGCTTTAATATTATTTTTATAACAATTTGCATATTAAATCAGTGATAAAATGTGTTTTATGACAAACATACTAATTGTAACAAATTGTAATGCAAACTTTAATAGCAAATGCATACAATAAGTATGCGTGCACTAAAAACCACCACGATACAATAAGAAGTAGTTATTATATACAAAGTGTAAAACATGTTTATTAAACACATGCATAAATTATCTAGAAAGTTATTATTAAAATTTTTAAATAATTCATACGAAACAAATAAAAACAATATAATGCGATAAAAATATATTTTACTTTGATAATGAATTATTTGTACATAAAATCTAAAACTTATGCAATTTATAACCTTTCCCAATGTTAATATTGTAGCCGTGCCTAAACACGACATACCCTGCCCTTACAATACTATATTATATAATCTACTCGTATGTATGATAAATACATATAACAAACACAAAGCTAATAAAGAATTTAATCCAAACACCGAGTGATAAATCACAGAATTCTCTATTAATCACCAGAATATTGCTGAAACATAGAGAATATTCTGTGTATTATATTCTGTACAAATAAGGAAAAAAAAGTAAAATTAATTTTGTAATACTTTATTACAAAGTAGTGTATAAATTGTTTGACTAATACAGTACTGTACTGTATATTTAATACATGGATACATGGACTATGGTATGGTATGGCCTAATAAATTAATTGTAACATTTTTATGCGATAAGTATTGAACCACTAAAAAACAAAAAAGTTATATTAATAGTCATAAACCTATTTATTATAGTTAAAATATTGCCCATAAAAATTGTTGAACAAATTCTTGATAAGATTCTTTACAGAATATTCTGTAGAAATATATTTTTATTGGAAATTAATATAATATTTTAAAATAATTTATGACAAAAACAAAATATTTTATTAATATGCTTACAATATCAGAAACTTTACATTTTAAGTAAACATATAATTATTTATACGTTTAAAGTGATTTTAATTTTAAATGAAATATTTTTAATAAAAATTTATATTCATTATTAAATATTTTCAAATATTTTATTTCCGTACTTCTAATAAATCCGCTAAATTAACCATTGCCAATTAAATAATTTTATAATATTGAATTTAATACATAAGTATTTATCATAATGGACTAGGCTTATCTATTGTATAGCTCAGGTATGTAATAATGAATATAATGATAATTAATAATGTAATAGCATTAAGCAGCATACAGAATATTCTGTGCTTTTCATAAGCATTTATTAATTATACCAGAATTAATAATTATTTTAAACACAAAACATGTATGCGCTATGAGATAACTGTCCACACCGGTTGGTTATTACAAATGTTAATATCATAGGTAAAGCTATTAATTATGTGGGAACTGTACCTATCATTGCCTAACAAATACAGTACTAATAATACACACATACATAACAAAGTCATTAATAATTAATATTTATGACAATAAAAGTTATAAATAAACTTTATATTACTATAAACTTAATAAACATTTCTATAATTGTATTGTTTTTTTGGTGGCACCGGTAGGCAAATACAAGTGTCGCGAGTCGTGGCCATCGGACATGTGTTTCGAGGCGTTTACCCTATTCCTGGACGTCGTCCTATTGATCGTGCCGTTGATTATCATGTCGTTGACGTACACTATGATAGCCCTGACACTCAAGAATAATCTGAGAACTTATTCGCATGGAGTTAATGGTGAGTAGAAAAAGACAATAAAAAATAACTAGATCATTTATTTCAGAGAGAGAGAGAGAGAGAGAGAGAGAGAGAGAGAGTATAGTTTATAAATTTTTAGGCTATTTTGAAGTAAGAATAAGGGAATAATAAACGTATAAAAATTTAATTACTTGGTCATTTATTAAGTATATTTTGAATTATAGTTTGTTATGACAATCTATCTGAATTAATGAGTTTGTCCAGGAATAAATTTCTATATTATTTATAAGTGATTACTTAGTTATTACTTATTGTTAGTTGGATATCTCTGTATTAAGCACATAACCCACCTCGAGCATATATCATTTCTATTCCGGTTAAAATATTATAATAGACTAGAACATTATCATAGTCTAATGTTGAATTTAAGTAACTTGGATTTTGTATTTATAGTGCAGCATTAAAATCTAATGTCTTGACAATATTATTAGTGGGTGCGGGTCTATTGACCTAAAAACCAATTGACCTAAACTTAAATAACTTAATGACCAGTGTAAAATGTTCCCCTTGACCTAACCTAACCTTACCT